>JZKD02S0181308.1:11055-22837 GCA_000966675.3 Picea glauca
GACAAAGGGATCATGATCAAGTACTCTACAAATTAATACCCTCAGGGAAACGATGTGGTAGAGTCAACTAATAAGAACCTGGTAAGAATTTTGAAGACAGTTATAGATAACCAAAGAAATTGGCACAACCAACTCCATAACGCTCTATGGGCCGATAGAGTCACACCCAAGGAAGTTGTAGGGAATTCCCCATACTTTCTGGTCTATATACAAGAAGCCATTCTCCCAAACGAGATTTATCTACCATCTCTCCAATTGGCCCAAGATTCAAATGAGGAACCCTCATTGGCCATACAACAGAGAATCGACACTCTACTCATGTTGGAAGAATAGAGAGAAAAGGCTAGGTAGAAATTCCTAGCCCATCAACAGATAGTGAAACGATGGTTTGATAAGCATAAGGATAAAGAAAATAACTTTGAGGTAGGAGACTTAGTGCTGAAGTGGGACAACACAAACGAACCGAAGGGAAAACATTCTAAGTTCCAAAGCCTATGGCTTGGACCTTTCAAAGTGGCCAAAAAAATCAGGATAGGTACCTATCAATTGCAGAATCTGAGGGGGGAACCTGATAACCTCCCAGTGAATGGCCAAGCCCTAAAAAAATACTTTCATTAATAATAATAATAAAAATAAAAATAAAAAAAAATGAAAAAAAATAAAATTGTAATATATATAGTCATGAATACATGTGTGTCCGTTATGAACCAAAGATTTTTCATTCGCACAGTGAATCTCCATTTGTTGAGCACTCAACACACCCTAAAAAAAGGGTCTATGACTTTACTTCTTTTTGGGTACCACTCAATCTCTTGCATCGACTGTCTTCACTTTATTTGTGAAACTGATACCTTCACTTAATCTTATACGTTCCCTGATTGAATTAATTAAAGTTTATTTGACCTTGTAACAAATATTTATCTTAACCATAAAGAGGATTTGACAACCACTCAAAAAATCAATGACCCAAAAGTTTCCCCAATGCGCTTCAAAGGTTCGACATTGGTAAAAGTTGTAAGATGGAGAAAATAGTTTGGAAAGTCAAAATAGCCGAGTTCCGACCTTTATTGGCGTCGACTAATGAAAGAGTTTCTTTCCTACAAATATTCCCAGGAAGGATTTCGCCAAAGATCGATCCATTCGGTTTCGACAGAAAAGTGTAATAGTAAGCACTGTGCAGAAGTAAGGAGTAAACATCGCAGACGTCCGAAACAATTTTCAATGATAAAGGCCCATTAAGTGAAGGCCTACAGAGAAGTTGTGTACTTGTTTCGTTCCTGATTACCAACCCCGATATTATCAGCATCAGAGGTTCTATCAAGAGAATATCAATATAAGTGTGCACTCAGATAATAGCCGATCCCTGATCCCTACGTCGGAGTGATGTGACGCGACAAGACATTTTACCTCCGTATGTGTGAGATACGCCACATTCAAATCTAGTAGTTAATTCGTAGATCACGCATTAGTTACTAATTCATACGTGAATCAAAAAAGGAACCGTTAAACCCACCGATACAATGCATCCTCCTCCGCACTGCCGCCATCGACCAGTTAAGGTTTATCTACAAAATTTCGAGGGTAATTTATTTTGAATTTACATTTATTACTCATATTGAATGATTGATATGACTGGTAGTACCTCTCCATTTATATCTTGTTCGAGTCATTATGCATGGTCCCATTCTATGTAGCGAGAAGTTCAGAACAAACAAAAGAGTGAAGCCAACAACCCGGAGGAAATGTCCAAAGTTCAGTGAGTATTAAGAACTTATATTAGCAAACATTACAGGAACAATGCCTCCGAAGAAGCCTTCCACCAGGAAATTGCCAAGAGCCCCTAAGTTGCAAGAATCAGAAGTAGGAGAAGGATCCTCCCCAACAATTGCAAGACAATTAGAATTCAGTCCCAAGCCAGTGTCCATCATTAAGGCAATCACCAAGGAGCCCTTTGTCCAGCTCCCAGCTTTCAGAGACACAAGGGAAAGTATTGGAGCCAATATGGCATTTCCTCACTGGGAAGAAGTTTTCAAGAAAATCAAGAAAGAAGAACCCCTCAAATATACCCCGCATAACGATCCTGATACAAGGAAGCTCGATGATGAGGTCCTCCCCAACCTTCATAAAGATTATCTGCAAATGGTGGCAAGCCGGTCTCCAGTATTTCCTTGCATTGAGCTCCTAAAGTGGATCATTGACCACGTTGATACCCAAAAATGTTTTATTAATGATGATAACGATGAATGCGTCGGGGTCTTCTTGCCATTAGAGGTTCAAAGTTACTATAAGCTCAGAGATTCCGAGTTAAATCTAAGCATTGAATTCGTCCTGAGTTTGTATGTGTCACATAATACCAACAAAATCATGGAGTCTTGGTGGAGAGAAGCCAAAAAATTCATGAACCAAACTACTGGCTGGTACCCAAAAACCAATATCAGGGAACCATACATATATCTCATGTCTCTACTCTACAGGTTACATGGGGAGAAAGACTGCTCCCGATTTTCAGAGGCTTGGATGCCTATGGCTTTTATAGTCACCATTTCAGGCAAAAGATTCAATTGGGGTGCCATCATCTCCAAATAGTTGAGAACCTGCATAAGACAGGTTCAGGTGCTGAAGGAGGGAGATACCCCCTCCTTCTACATGGCCTTGTATCTACTAGACGTCATCTGCTCCAGGAACGCTTTCGCTGGGATGAACCTGAATTGGCACTCTTCGGAGCTCACAGACAATGTATACTTCAACATCCTATGGGAAAACATGTACAAGAAATCATATGCTGTTATATTTGATCAGTTTACTGCACACATTTACTTCTTTCTCTTCAAGAAAGAATGCCCTAGAATGTCAGATGAAGCAAAGAAGGTTATAGCCAAAATTGGCCACTAGTATTTAGATGAATGGGAAACCTACATCAAGGTTTTCAATGCCATAGAGGCACTCCACTTATTACCCATTTATGTTCCTGACCGACTAGTGTTAGGGGAAATTTGCTATCAAACGATCTTGCAAGGATACAATGCAACTTTAGTAAAAGACAAGAAGAAAGATTTCATACCATATGGGTTTTATATCGACTTCTGCATGGTCAAAGATACAACGCATGCTAAACAAATCGCGCTAGGTCAATTGGAATTTCGGTTCGAAACTGGCCGATTTCGCAAACACGATCCCAAGGGATTGGTTCTACAACATGCGTCACAGGTATCGTCCTATTGGCCCTATGCCCATGACCCATTCGAGGATGAAATTTTTACTGAGAATGCTCAAGACTGGAATGTGGTGGCATCCAAGAAAGATGATCCTAGAGGAACCAGGTTTAGAGCTATAAGCTATGAAGAACATGCAACTTTTTTGGAGCAGACAGTTCAAGCGATCGGAAAGACCCATCAAGAAGCAACAACATATGAATTGGATGAAGGAATAAGTGATCCCCAAGGAGACATTGAAGCCATGGGAGTCAACTGGGAATCCCTGATACACATCAGGGATTCCCTTGAAGTTCAAACTACACCGAAGATGCCATAACTCTTGTACCAACAAAGTCAGCTGCTAATGAGATGAATGAAGGATAAACGACACCTTAACATAAGTCTTTCAATTTCAACTACCATCCAAAGTGTCTTGACGGAGTCAAATGGACTTGGATCCTTAAATCCCGATAACCCCAATGGATCAAATAACGCTGGATCCCCAATGACGCCGGTCAACTCCCCACATGGCGAAGGAATTCCTATAGAGACAGGCCGGGTGTCGATAGAAACACAAGCACCTAATCCCCTGAGGAAACTTATACATGTATACAGTGATGATGAAAGTCTAGATCCATCTCATGGCTCCCCGGTACATATCTAAGAGGAAGAAATCCTCGAGAAAACCTCTTCCCCTTATCCCAAGGCCCAAGACAAGCATATCTTACAAAAAGAAACAGGGTCCGAAGGTGGCCTTGACACAAGGGAGTCCCACGAACAAGAAGCAAAAGAAATTTTGAGTGACACACTTCCACAGAAGGAAATTGATAGTTCTACGACCGATGAGCAGGTAAGAAATGAGCCTATGCCCGACACCTCTATTCTGCTAGACACTCAAATGAGAGACAAATAGAGGTTAGATCTACAAAGTAGGGAGAGGAAGTTCGAGAGCCTGCCCTTGAACAAGTATACACTACGAGTAGCCTGAGAAACAGTCTCACATGGGGTGATCAACTGATACCAGAGCTGGTAGACAAGGTAGCATACATCTATGTGATCTCGTATGATCAAAAGAGGAAGGCCATCATTCAAAATACTGCTAAGAAGAGAATGATCATTTTAGATTAGTCTATCTTGGTTACCACAGAGGAGAACTTAATTAATACCATAGATGCGCGCACGTTTGAACTAATCGGCATGGGAAAATCCCTCTTAGATGCCGCCCAGGATAGAGACAAGAGGGATGAAAAGGAACTAGCTGACACTTTGAAAGAGATTGAACGTCTGTGCCATCTTGCCAAATACTATAAGAGTGATACACAGATCACTGTGTATATGAAGGGTGAGTTCAACAGAGTTTATAATGAGTTCAAGAAGGAGAGACACCTATTAACATAGAATATAGTTGAGTTCTAGGAGGATACTCTCATGGTGCTTGCGACATGCAAAGAGATGGAGAGGTGGCACGAAAAGGAACATCAAGCGGTAGAGAGACTTGAATACATTGAGGCAATCCAACAGGGTCAAGAAAAAGGAAAATCATGGCATTCGACTGGTTGGAAAAATTATTCTCGACCGCATGAAGAAATCCCCCGAATACTGGGCGAAGATGACCCAGGACCCACACCGAGAAATCCAAGAGCAATGGGGAAAATTCCTTAAAGACTGGGGTAAAATTAATGAAGTGATTAAAAATGTAGGTCTCCCTGAATTCATAACCCCCGATGAATTTACTAACCTGAGCAAGGTGGTCAAGTTGTACACCGAACAAGACTCGCTATGGACCAAAGAATGCGTGAAGATAGCCGATGTGAAGCCATGACAAGTGAAATGATTCGTGGAACACTCGATCAGAGCTAGAACCATGTTGCAACTACAAAATGCCAGTTTGGTAAAGTACCGAATGCATGCAGTAGATATCATAGGAGTATATACAGCCCCAATGGAACAACACATGTTCCCATGGGCCCAAACCTGTGAAGATCTGTTTATCAACTGGTCTGAATATGAAGAATTGATCCATTTCAAGAAAAATCCCAGATGAATTGTTAAAGAAACTATTGGATGACCACGCCACATGGCAATTTTTGTTTGGTTTAAGCTATACTTAGCTATTAATTTTGGTTTAATTTTATATTATAAATAGAGACATCGACTGGTTAGTTAGAGGTCGATGGTGGTTGTAAGAACTATTTCTTTTTGGGTTGTTGATAATTATTTTGAGACTTCTATGAATTGAGAAGTCCTTCTGGACCAAAGACAAGCTATTTTCATCAGATGTATGTTATTGGAGTTGGAGAAGAATTACTTCCTATTTGGTTCCATGAATGATGCAGTAAATGAGTAAGAGTAATTAATTCTGTTGTCAAGTTATCTGATGCAATGTTTTGATGTTCTTCGCTTAATGATGAAGATAAATCATTTGGTTGTTATGTGATGAATGTTATGGTAGATGAATTATTTTGCTTACCGTTATCCTGATTACATATGTGTTTTATTTATATTAATAAGTTTTTCTTAGACAGTAATTCAATGTTCATTTGGTTAATGTATTAGTACTAGGCCCTTTGGCATAGAATCACTGCCTGCATGTTTGAGAAATGAGTTATCCCAAGCTCAACCTCTTCCCAGTAATTGAAACTCAATCCTGTTACTTGTCAAGTTGGCTTATGTCGGCTTGCATCTCTCAAGCTAGTCCCACTCAAGAGAAAATATAGAAGAGAATAGTCCTACATGAAGGGAGAACCTTCACAAGAAAACACAAAGCCCATCGATAAATTGGCCGGATCGCAAGATCTGGAGAACCATTCCATCTCAAACACTGCAGAGTCTAATTGGGCCTTGGTGGTGGGTTTGGTTCATGCTGTTGAATCAAGGTATTTAAGACCCATCAATACAGTGCTGATGAAGATTTGCAGTGTGAACATGGATGATTGGGATCTAAGAGTACCAACAATATTATGGGCCTATAGAACCACTTGCAAGAAGCTGACAATGTAGACACCTTTTAATTTGGTATATGGTCTTGAAGATGTTGTTTCAATGGAATGTTTGGTACCAAGCCTGAGAATTGCTGCCTTTATAGATATGGATGACCCTGGTGTTGTTCAAGAGAGGCTTGCACAGTTGGTTGAATTGGAGGAAGATAGATTTATTGCAGGATTCCACCAACAGGTTTAGATGGAAAGAGAAAAGGTCTCTCATGACAGACACATCAAGAAGAATGCATTCAAGTAAGGTTATCTAGTACTGGTATATGAGAGTAACTTCTTGAAGCATCCTGGGAAGTTTAGAATGCATTGGCTAGGACCATATGAGATAGCCTATGTTACATAAGGAGGAGATGCATAGTTGAAGACTATAAATGGAGAATGGAAGGAAGGTATGGTGAATGGGATTCAAATGAAGTTGTATTATGAGAACCAACTGCCTCACATATCTCAGTAGAAGCATGAACAAAAGGGTCTAGGTACCGGGTGGAGTTGAAACTAGCTACCATACACATAAAAGATAGTATTCACAAGGACAGAGAGGAGGCTTAGAGCAGAAATCACAGGGTGCATTGCCCAGTCTATAGTCGAAGTAAAAAAGAAGGATCAGATATGAAGTGCCTTTTAACGAGTCACAGGTGAGTGTTGGGGGCCTATTAGCCCTTGGATATGGAATTAAGCGAAGATCAAGGAAGAAAAGGAAAAATTTGAACTACGTGGAATACACAGTGACTGTTATTGGGTCGAAGTGAGAAAAAGAGAAGAAAAGATGGAGCGAAGTCCAAAAAAGAAAGCTGTTGGATGATGGGATCAAGGATGATAGATCAAAAAGGAAGAAGGATTTTGGACAACTCAACAAGCAAAAAAAGCCACTGTTGGATGCTTTGGAGCACCGCGCGAGAAGGAAGGAAAGATAGGCTAGAGAAGCCCTAAAAACGTGGGTCAAGTTGAACTAGGGTTTTAGTCACCTAGGGTTTTGGTATCTAGGGTTTTGACACCTAGGTTTCGACCTAAGGATGTCGGTGAGTGATTGTAATGTATAAATAAAGGTCACGAGGACCTAGTTTGGGTTGGTACGATATTGTTGTCAATCTAGTTGTATTGTTGTTATGAGTGATTATTGTTGTGTGAGAGAGAAGTGCTAAGTGTGAGAGCCTTCTGGTATTGTAAGACCTTCAGCTGGGTGCGAAGGTGAAGTCCTGCAGCTGGGTGTGCAGGAGGAGGAGAGAAGGAGAGGAGAATAAATAAGGTATGTCAGCACAGAGTGTAGACAAGAACTGTATGCTTCATCTTAATATATCATAAAGCACAGTTTTCTGGACGTAGCCCTAGAGAGAAGGTGAACCACGTATATCTGTCTTGTATGTGTGATTGATGTTGTGTCCTTTTGCCTTGATATACTGTTATTTCATTGCTGTGGTAGATCTGATAGGTGTGTGAACTAGATCTAAGTTGATAAGTGATTTATTCATATTGTATTGTTCTGTATTAGATCCACTTGATATTCCCCTAGTTGTAGACATCTCTGTCCTGCAACCCCCTCATAGCTACTTCAGGTGAGACTGCATCTGCTTCGTAGGTTTTGCCGAAAGGGACAATAGTTAGGGCTTATTGGTGCGCTCTAGGAGATGAACCCTGGGTCTTCCCCTGTGCCAACACCATCACAACCCAGAAGTATGTTACAGTGTGGAAATTAACAATTTCCACAGACTAGAAATAGGTAGGGTGCAGAAAGTACGCACTGGGATAAATAGTAAGGGTGCGAAAATCAATGGTTTCCACAGGCTGTGTATAGAGTACAATGCGGAAGTGTCTGTAAGAAAATAAATTTTGGAAAGAGGATAAAGGGTCTAAGTGAATTTCTAGATTAGAGAGTCTGGATGGATCCCCTACAGACTCAAAGACTAAAACATAATGAAAAAGATAGGCTAAAAGAAAATGGCCAACAAAAAACCACAAATAAGTCGTATCCCTAGTGGATTTGCCAATTTTTTTATTGGATAAATCGATGAATGCGGACATAAAATAATCTCCCTAGATCCACATGGATCTAGAACAAAACGGGATGGGACATGATGCTTTCCCTAGGTTACAATCATTGGATTTACTATCAAAGAAGGAATGAATGAGATACCTTTGAATATCGCTTCCTTAAGTCTTTGTTGTCCCTGCTTTGCCCCGGTGCTCTCGTGAAATTAGATCTGCAATGAAACAAACCAACCAAAGTGAAAGAAACAATAGTAGATTCAATGAAAACCTAAATATGTGATCAAGGAGTCATGTAATAAAATGAAAATTATTTTATGGGAAAGAAACATGCCACCGTATTATATTAATTAAAAGTGGAAGATACAACTGAATTGCCTTGATGTCACAAGTTCCCTTTTAGTGGTCCTTTGTCCCAACACACACATACACTTGCTCCGAAATTTGAATGAAGATGATCCACAAAATCTTAATGGACAAATGGAGACCTCAAGAATCAATTGAAACAAGATTCTTCACACAGTTTTCAGCCTATTCTTTCATCAATTCCTTTCTTAATCTTGCTTAACCTTTTCCATGAGAAACCCATCATTATATAGGAGAAGGTGAAGTGGTTAAATGGATGAGCATGATCCCACCAAATCAGAGAAACCAATAGGATCACAACCATATGGATGCGACCTCACATTCTAGAAGATTCCCCTTCTAGAAACTTCGTGAACCTCTTTCTTATTTTATCTTTCAAATGTCGCCGCACCCTGCCTATATAGCAGCTCGTGGAAAGATCGCGAGCCAGCTATAAAGAAGCCTATGGAAATCAAGGATTTCCACACTATGTACTACATGCAGCCTGTGGAGTCCTTCTAAAAATAAGTTTTGTAGAGGAAGAAAGAAGTTACTTTTCTCAAGCAAAAGATCATTTTGAGAGCCTGAACACATGCTTGTAAAATCATCATCAGGGTGACCAAAATAATGTGTAACAATAATGTAGAGATAGGTCTCCTCACCCATCAATTAGTTATATCCACCCCCATGATCTAAGGATGTAAACTTAAAAATGTCATTGGTATCACTTGATAACACTTACTTTTGGGTTAATATGGTTTGTACAGTTGAAGTTAGAAGTAGTAAATACAAACTTACCTCCCACCACCTTTTCGCTTTATTTGTAGAGTTTGAAATTATTATTTTAGCATGCCAAATGATTCAAGGATATATGAGGTTGCCAATTGTTGGAGTATTGAGAGGTGGGGGGGAGGTGAATTAATATGAGAAATTTTATCACTTTTAACCATAATATGTAATCATTAACATCATCAACAATATAATATCAATATATCATGAGAAATATAAATCAACAGAACATAGTTGACATCCACATAAACACAATACACCAAAATTTACGTGAAAACCCAAATGGGAGAAAACCATAGAATGATTTTATTATATATCAAAATAATACATTCATTGGAAGCACCAATTTCCCAATTCTCCAGCTACAACGAAAAGGAGGATATGACCCCCTATTTACAGGCTCCAACTTGAAGGAAGCTACACCTCCCTAAATTATCCGGCTCCAACAAGAAGGAGGCTACAACCGCCTGATTCTCAGGTTCACCCATAAAGGAAGCTCCAACTCCCTGTGTTCTCCGACACTAATTAGAAGGAGGCTAAAACCCCCTTTCCTTGCCCCCCTCCTGCCACCCTGAAATATAAGTGTAGACCAAACTTTCACTACCAAAATCACTTCCACTGTCACTATCACTGTACCATCAACCTATAATTGTCACTGTACCATCAACATGTAACTGTTACTATACCATCAACTTGTAATTTGTACCATACCATGCATCAAATATGTACCAACAAATCATGTACCATAAGATATGACAAATTTAGATACCATAACATCAATGATGAGTATCTAATCATGTACCATGTATCTATACCATATCCTCAATGATAAACACGAATGTGCTTCAAGCCAATATCACAAATGTGTGCCTCTAACAAAGAACCATAACATTAATAGACCAAATACCAAGAATATGTCTCAAGCATATATCACCTCAACCATAGCAACCCTATGCCCAAGAGGCCTGCAAGATATTCCTCAAGCATATGCCATACCATACATGAATCAAGATTCAATCAAACACATAGACAACATACCTTAGGGTTTGAAGCTTATCTCCCTTGACTTTGGTATCTCCTTCATAAATATTTTGAAGTTTATCCCAAATATCCTTAGCAGTCTTACAATGCATAACTTTGAAAAATATTGAATCATCGAGACTACTCAGAATGGTACCTTTAGCCTTTGATTTGTTTTCACTGAGTTTCTTTCCATATTTGTTAGTTGGGGGAGTGGCTCACACTGCATATCCGCTTACTACTGACTTCTAAACATCAAATCCTCATTCCTATAATAAGGTTTGCATCCTTTTATTCCAAAAGGCATAGTTCTATCCATCAAACCTTGGTGCTCCAATTTTAACATATTCCATGATCTCGTTCTAGTGGTTGAGTTGTTTCTTGAAGGACCTACTTTGATGCCAATTGTTGGAATAATGATGAGGGGGGGGTGAATCGGTATGATAACTTTTATATCACTTTTAACCAAAAATGTAACCATTAACATCATCAACAATATATCATCAATATATCATGAGAAGTATAAATAAATATATCCTAATAGACATCCACAGAAACACAGTACACCAGAATTTACGTTGAAACCCAAATGGGAGAAAACCACATAATTCTTTTCTTATATATCAAAAGAATAAATTATTTGGAAGAACCAACTTCCCAATTCTCCAACTACAACTAGAAGGAGGCTACAACCCCTCTATTTATAGGATCCAACCTAAAGGAATCTAAAACTCGCTAAATTCTCTGACTCCAACTAGAAGGAATATACAACCCTATGATTCTCATGATCTAACCTAAAGGAAGCTCCAACTCCTTGTGTTCTCTAACGCTAAGTGGAAGGAGGCTGTTGTTCCAGAGTCTGTACTTAAGGCTTAGAAGTACAATGTCTAGGCATCTGAAAGTGAGTAAAAGGTAGAGAAGGAAGAAACATCAACCTTCGGAAAGGGAAACTAGGGATGATTTCTGTGTTGGTGTTGTCTAGCTTCCAACTATTCCTGGATGTTTATATCCCGTTCAATCGTTGCCCATGAACGTTCGAGTTCAACCTGGGTAGTGGATGTTTTAAGAAAAGTATCGAAAAGGTTTAAGGCAATATGTGTCTGATCTGATAATCCAGGTTCGATATTAGGCTATCTTGATACAGGGACAGTCATGGAGGAACAATAAAATAAGAAAACCTTAGGGGGAATTTAAGTGCTGTCTCAATTCGGTCGTATAAAAGAGAGTTTACGGTTTCAGGAGTAAAAAAGGGGTGCAAACCAAAGGCCCTTTCTCGTAACTGAGTTATACTTTAATAAAAATGTATGAGGTAGGAGAAAACATTAATCTATCTATCAAGTAAGGCTCCTATCAAGGGAGAATCTCACGTATAAACAAAAGAAGAAAAATGTAAAGGAATAACCCGATGAAGCATAAAATATATATAGAATTCTGAAAGTGTTGACTGGTCTTATACCT
>JZKD02S0181330.1:8205-22837 GCA_000966675.3 Picea glauca
AGGGCACATGTATGATCTCTACATTCCATGCTAAAAAACCACCAATTACACAAAATAGAGGTTCCATGTGCATATTTCACATCTCACAAGAGGAATATTAGGAAGAATCTATGCACAACCAAGCCAAAGGTGACCAAGCTAGTGGAGTGTAGGTAGGCCAAGACATACCAACCATGACCTTACCAAACTCCTTTACATAAAACTAGGTTGCATTTTATTTTTGTTAAATAAACTATTTTAGCCTCTCAAAAATATCCCTAAGCCTTGAGAAAATCATCACATTTACCCTTTTCCTAAAAATAACATATGAATACCATTATTTTTACATTAGAGAATTATAGGAAAAAAAATCCCTCCTAAATCTAAATTAGTGGAAGTGACTTAATAAGTGAAAAAATCACACTCCTTCCTATAACTCGGAAAAACTTTTGACGACCAAATTCTATGGTCAAATTTCCCATTAATGAGGTGGAACTATAATTTATAGTAAACGTTTGATTAGATTTGGGTAAGAATTTAAGTAGGAAAGAGGTTGACTTTTTCCATTTATTAACTGACACCATTTTTGTGATTAATGGTAGGGAATAAATACAAAAAGTGGTTTATGATGACTTTTAGTGGTTTAATATGGAGTGACTTAAAAAGTGGATAAACACAAGTTTTTTTGTGAGTGCATTTCTTTTTCTCCGAAGGAAAGTATCATAAATTTAATTCACTCATGTTTTTTAAATTGTGATGATTTCGGTATTTTAAAATGGGCTAAAACCCAGGGTTGGAATTTCAAATCCAACTAGCCTATGCCCATTTTGACATATTGAACGAAGAAGATTGACGGTTTCTCGAAATTTTTTACCGTATTTGACTGGAAAATTTCCTCATGACGGGCAATTTTCCCATCAAATTCCATCCTTGAAATCCACTTACAACAATGTTCCATGGACAAATTTAGCTATAACTTGGGGAAAAATTCCTACCAAATTTGGGAGAAAGTGGAAAAATAGTTGAATTTCTCCACTTTTTAACTTACTCCATTTATGATCACCTTTAAAAGATTCAAACCTGAGTATAGGTAATAATACCACCCAATATGTAATAACGACACCCCATATTCACCAATATGTAAACCAACTTTGACATCAAATATCAACAAATTACTTTTAAAAGTTTCATCAACAACAACACCCTATTTCCACCAACCTTCAATCCTCCAAATCCTCTCTACAATCTTCATTTCTATATATACTATAGATTCATTTTAACATTGGTATTTAATGAGTTTCATGTAGAGAGGAGAGGAGACTTTATATTCATACAAGCAATTCTAATAGACCACAAGATAGACAATTATTGACACAAGAAGTTGATTTAAAATTCTGATAAGAGTTGAATAAAAGATTTGGCATAAAAATAATTGACTTTGTCCATATATGAACATGTGTATTTTTTAATTAAACATAAATATTTTAAATATTAATAATATTAATAACAACAACCTACTTAATAACAACACCCTACTTTCACGAATCTACAAATCTCTTTTCACATGAAAGGTCAAGAAATTACTTTTGAAAGAGTCAATTCCTTGTATAAGAAATAACAACATCCTAATTTATAAACCTCCGAGCTTTCTTTGAAAAAATTCTATACCCTACTTAATAACAACACCCTACTTTCATGAATCTCCCAATTTCTTTAACATGAAAGGTCAACAATAATAACAACCTACTTAATAACAACACTCTACTTTCACTAATCTCCAAATTTCTTTAACAATATTTCTTTGACAAACTTCTATACCATACTTAATAACAACCACCTCCTTTCACAAATCTCCAAATTTCTTTAATATGAAAGGTCAACAATAACAACAACCTACTTAATAACAACACTCCTTTAACAAGCCTTCTTTGACAAACTTCTATACCATACTTAATAACAACAATCTCCTTTCAAGAATCTCCAAATTTCTTAACATTAAAGGTCAAGAATAACAACACTCTATTTTCACCAATCTCCAAATTTTTTTAACAAGTCTTCTTTGAAAAAATTCTATACCCTACTTAATAACAACACCCTATTTTCACAAATCTCCAAATTTCTTTAACATGAAAGGTTAGGAATAACAACAACCTACTTAATAACGACACTCTACTTTCACTAATGTCCAAATTTCTTTAACATGAAAGGTTAAGAAATTACTTTTGAAAGATTCAATTCCTTAACAACATTTGTCTTTATAAACCTCCAAACCTTGTACAAACTTCTATACCCTACTTAATAACAACACCTTACTCTCAAAAATTTCCAAATCTCACATCCGTCTTTATAAACTTCCAAGACATCCTTTACAAACTTCTATATCCTAGTTAAAAACAATACCCTACTCTTAAGAATTTCCAAAGATCAAAAAATAATTCTAATAAAAGATAGGAATAAGAACATCCGACTTTATAAACCTCATAAACCTCCCATCCTTCTTTGACAAACTTCTTCTCCATAATCATAATACCTTTTCTAATATTGACAAGAACATTCAAGTCTAAGTCTAGGCTCTACATCACAATTCTATTTACAACATTCCATTTGTAAATAGATAATTCTTCCATCCAACATTAGAACGGACCCAACCTAACTTTAAAAATGCTAACTTGAAAAAATGAAATAGAAATTTTATTAAGTAAAAGTTTGGAACCTTTTTCACATAACACTAACAATTAGTCAATGTACCTTTCCTTTTAGTCTACGTTTTTAATAATGGTTATAACTATAATTTTGAGAGAAGTTAAAGTGGGAGGGAATATATAGAAAGGAATCATTTGTACATATAAATTCTATAAGAAGTTTTAATACAAAATATTTGGGTTGTTAATTTGAATATATAAAATGTTGTAAACCAATGTTGTTAATTTGAATATGTAAAATGTTGTAAACCTAGATTTGTTTAGTATTACAAATTTCATTTATAAATATTTGGAATTTAAATAAATAAATAAATAAAAATTTAAAAAATAAGTACAATTTTACATGTGATATACAAGACAACTAAATATAAACATACTATGAAGAGTGGATATTTCATTACATAATTATTCAAATATTTGGTTAGGTTTTTAAGGCTCACCAATGTATCCCTCTAGTAGTATCTGATAAGAAAATAGCTCTCCAGATATATTATAAAAAATAGCTTTTAGCCATGACTCCTTATGAACATGAGGATATTTCATTACATAATTTATAATCCTTGACTATAGAAGGCCCACCAATGTAATTCTTTAGCATCTAGACAAGAAAATAGCTCCACCTATATTATATAGAATAACTCTCTATCTCACTCTTATGAACCTGCATAGGCATAAGCTCTATATGTCACCCATGCATATCTTTGAATCAAGTGCATGGGTCCACTTTCACTAGATGAAAAATGAAGCTGAAAATTATTTTAATAATTTTTCAAACATATATATTCAATTAAATCTTGATATTCTTTGTTGAAACAAATTCTTGAGTGTAAAATTAAAAAAATCAAATAAAGTATATCAATTTTCTTATTTCTCACCATTTACAAGCATAGATAATTTTTCAAACATATATATTTAATTAAGACTTGTTTTTTTTCATTTAAACAAATTCTTGAATGTGAAATTAAATAAATTAATTGAAACAAATTATTATGTAAAATTAAATAATCCAATCATAAAAAATTAAGGTACATATCATTTTTCTTATTTCTCACCAGTGACAATCATAATAAGAGATATGATTATCAAAACATTTCTAGCAAAACTCAATATTATATTTTTCATGCAAATTAGTTTCGAACAAGTTCATTGAAGGATGAAGAAATACAAGAGAAAAACATTATATGCAAACCCTTGACATAGATCCATCAAACAATCCAATGTGTTTGATGACATAAGATTCTTCACCCAATTTTCATAAAATTAAACCAAAAATGTATAATTATACATGCCTCAAACAATAAAAATAAAAGCTACAAATTCCCTCCTAGAAAAAGCAAACATGGCTAGAAATCACATTATTTGAGCATACCAAATATGGCTAGAAATTACATTGGTTTATTTATGGATTTTTTATTTTCCAAAATAAAAAATAAACTAAGAAATATTTCCCTCTCTACAAATCTTCAAGCAAGCATAAGCATAGCTAGAAATTCGTGATACAAGCATAAAAACACAAAGTTTTCTCTCATTATCTCATTAATTTTCCTCTATAAAATTTTCATTTCCTTTTTCTATAGTGAAATCTAATCTAACCAAAGTATTAAAGCATAGGAAGTTTGTTCTCTTGGTTTTCATGATTTTAAAAACAAAAAATCTAGAAAGAAAGGAAGTAAAATACATGAAAACCATAAACAAAAATTAACTCTTACTAAACATGATATATTACCACTCCAAAAATATTATGAGTAACAAAATCTATTCTGGTCAAAGTATTGAGGCATAGGAAGTTTGTTCTCTTTCTTTTCATGGTTTAAAAGAGAAAAAATACAGAAAGAAAGGAAGTAAAATACATGAAGACCATCAACACAAGTTAAATCTCACTGAACATGATATATTACCACTCCAAATAGCCTATGAGGAATGAAATAAATTGAAAGTTTAATCAACAAACTATTGGAAAATATGGATCCTATGGTGATTGCCAAGCTCAAAAACAAAATTATAACAAGACACTTGAAGCTCTAGGTTCCCCAAGGTTCAATGCACTACCTCCAAGGCATCATACACACTCTTAAACAATGAAGGGATATAATATATTAGGAAGATGCAAACATCAACAATTCTTCTCAGCGAGGGAGACATTATTTGCCATGCCAAGTCTATCATGTAAGTACTAGAACTTCATCTTGGTTTGGTAAGAGCATCAACAATTTGCTCATTTGTAGGAATGTATTGCACCAGTACTTCCTTCCTCTGCACCATGTCTTGGAATAATAGTGGAATCCATGCAAGGATCTTGTGAAGCCACACTACTTCATGAACTTCCACACTTAATGCAATGTACTCTACTTTTGCGATGCTCAAGTCCACATAATTTTTTTTCCTGGTACACCAAGAAACCATAGAAGATCCCAAAGTGAAGTAGCACCGAGAGGTGCTCTTTCTGTCCATTTATCTCCCTTTCCAATCAGAGTTAGCATATCCTTGCAATCTGATGTCAATACTGGAAGTATATTTGAGACCATGTCCAATTGTGCCTTGCATGTATCTCAACACATGATTCACAACAATCCAATGTGTCTCTCTCTGTTGATTCATAAACTAGCTAAGTGCACTCACAAAATAACAAATATATGGTTTGGTGTTAACGAGATACATGAATGAGACAATCAACTCTCTGTACAGATTCAAATCAATTTCATTAGAGTCGGAAGAGGACACACTTAGTTTCTTTCGATTCGTCGCCATTGGTGTAGCCATGGGCTTCAAGTTCAACATCCCAAAATTCTTCAATATCTCAACTGTGTACTTCCCCTAACTCAAGAATATATCATCAGTTCTCTGCCACACCTCTAGTCCCAAGAAGTAGTGCATCATACCAAGGTCCTTCATCTCAAACTTAGAGGCCAACACATACTTGCATTCAACAATAAGGATCTATGTACCGGTGAGGAATAAATCATCAACGTAGAGGACCAAAAAAAGGGGCTCAACATTAACAGTCTTGTAGCATAGGATGGGATCGAAAATAATTTTTACGTATCCCAAAATCATCAGGTGTTCATCAATCCTTGCATACCAAGCTCGAGGTGGTTACCTAAGTCCATACAGGGCTTTCTTCAACCTGCACACATGAGACTCATCATGTATCACAAAACCATGTGGCTACTCGATGTATATTTCTTCCTCAATATCTCCATTGAGAAAAGTTTCCTTTACATCCATCTGATGTACTCTCCAACCCATGGATGTTGCAGGCGAAATAATCATCTAGATAGAAGTGCATTGAGAAATAGGAGAAAATGTCTCCTCATAATATATTCCCTCCACCTTAGAGAATCCTTTAAAAAAAATCTCATTTGTGTCTCTCGATGCTCCCGTCAAATGTATGCTTGATATTATATATCCATTTGGAAGTCACTACAGAATTCTCCTCAACTTTCAGAATAATATCCCACACATCATTATTGATGATGGATTGATACTTCTCCATCATGACATCTCTCCATACTGGATGGCTAGTTGCCTCCTCATAATAGGAAGACTTAAAATGAATGATGTGGCTCATATATGCAGAATAACATGAATATCTCTAAGGTCTCTTTCTCACCTAGAAGGTACCATGATGAGATGCATATCCTTCTACCTCCTGCAAAATCTGACAAGCCCATGTAGGTCTCTTCTGACCTACTGCAATATCTCTGGGAACATCAATTGGAGCTACAGGATCAACGACATCAATTGGATCAATTGGATAAATATCCATGTGAGATCCTCTAGATCTCTTAAAGGATACCCCCTCCTTAAAGGTAACATAGAAAATCACCTCAATCTGTCTCTGACCAGGGATGTGGATATGGTATGCCTTCAAAGATTCATTGTACCCCACAAATGTACCCTTTCTTCTTGAAGGGTCTAGCTTGATCCTTTTCTCCTTGGGTACATGAATGTATACTAGACACCAAAATATTTTGAAGTTTCCAACCTCAGGCTTCACTCCGGTGAAGGCGTCCTTAGGCATCATGTTCCTCAAAGTCCTATGAGGACTTTTGTTCTAAACATACACTACAATCATGGATTCATTTTCCCACAGAAACATTGGTAAATGTTGATCATGCTAAGTCACCTTATACCATACTTTATATATCAAGGTTCCCTCATGAAACCAATGCCTCAGGAAGATGAAAAACATAAACACTCCCTCTTGAGCTAGAGGTGAATCCTCCTCTGTATTTTCTCCTTTTCACACTGAATGTAGCTCTTCCTCATTCTATGGAGGTAACTCAATATCTGCTCCCTCTGGATGTAGTATCGCCTCCCTCACTGGGAGTACCTCCACATACACTGGAATGGCTGCCATGCCTGCTTCCTCAACATCTCATGGCTCGACTCATCTACTGGGCCTGTGACACCTGCTCCATCTAAGTCTCATAATGTGTTTTCCTCCGCTACTAGATCTACCATAGTTGTGCTATAGTCAGTCTTGACTCACTGTATCCATGATCATTGGAACTATCTTTTCTATCCAGCATGGTCTCGTCATGGGAGGTACATTGCTCCTAGAGACTTTGTGTCTTTGAGCATCATGTCTAGCAATTTCTCTCCTTGATATCATGTTGGAAGGTATTTCCCTCCATGTCTTCCTCCTGCGACCTTAATTATGGATCTTTATGAGAGCTATTTTCTGTGACCTTCCTGGAACAAGAAAGAATAAAAACAAAAAGCATCTCCTAGAGGAGATAAGTTTACCTTGTGCACAACTATATACAATGACCCTCCAAATAATATGCCTTCTACTATGAGCAACACACATCCATCATATAATAGATGTCATATGGATACCAACATACATCCATGATATACCCGATGCCATATGGATAACGACACACATATAACATATACTTGATGGCATACTACTACCAACACACATTCATCATATACTCGATGTCATATGGCTAACCATGTTGCTTTTCTAGTGTTAAATTAGACAATCACAATTTTTCGCAAGTGGTAATTACTTCCAATGATATACGATATTACTTTAGTAAACACTAGAACATCAGTAATGGAAAATTTCAACTTCTTAGTCTCTTCCTTAGATCACTTATCCCACTTGTGAGAGAGAAAAAATATGTGTGTCTATTTTTGTGTCTTCCAAGTGTCTTTCTATAGTAATATTAGATTGATCCAAAAAAGACACCTCTCTTTGAAAATTAAATTTAAAATTAAATTTAATTTTCTTTCTTATAAATAGTTGGAAAATATGATTCTTTGCATAAATATAGGTAGAAATAAACATGCAATACATTCCTCATATTTAGGTAATTAGACATTTTTACTAGAAATTACTGCCCACCATAATTTATAGAATTGTTTCTATAATTTAGGTAGGAGTAAAAAGTAAATATGGTGTACATAGCTATTTTAACAACCCCATAATTTTAACACTCCCAACATTTTACTCTATTTTCATTTTCTTGGGCCCTCCTATGAAGGAGTCAAGCCTAGTCCCGCTTTCATACCATGTTGTTTTTCTTCATATGAGATATGATCGATGTATTATTACAATAATGGGTGTTCCATATAAAGGGAACATATGGTGACCATCCATGAAAGGACGCCTCCCTTGGATAATCAATAACAGGTGGCAGAGATCTGGATCATTTCGCGAATTTGGGGTTTGTGAGTTTGGAGGGCAGACCAAATTCTTCGTTTCATGAAGTCCAGAGTTGCAAGGAGTAGGGTAGGAGATCCAGACTATTGGATCCAAGACACAGGAGAATCGTTGGATCAGAACCTCCACGTGGTATCACGTATCGGGGGTTCGGGGCTGAAAGAATTTCTTTTCGACTGCAAAAGTCACGAAGTGTCGAGTGTCGAGGGCTCGTGTGAACATGTGTCACATCCATTAGGTGGGGACCATGTGGTTGATAGGTGGCGCAAACATAGAGCACATAGCAAAGATGAAAGTGGGTGACAGCTGGTGGACACATATTGCCTAGGAAGGGGTCAACCCATCGCTGACTTATCGTGCTTCGGGGTTTCACAAAGGAGAAGCATGAGGGCCCAACACTCAAACTCGTGAAGTCGCGAGTTGCGATTAGTGCTAGAACTTAGCCCTAGCCGGTGGTTATGTGTGGAAGGCACTAACAAGGAGGAGCCATACTCGTATCACATCTTGGGTATCGGCATTTGGAGAAAGAGGAGCCGAGGGTCATCGACTTACAAACTCACAAGTTGCGAAAGGCACTTGCACCAAGGGATGGTTGTGGTCACATGGAGATGTATGGCTCATGCTTGGTGTTAAGTTGTGAAGGGAGGGTTTTCATGAAGGACCTGTGGATCAGATTCGTGAGGTTCTAATAGGGATTTGAGGGAGCTGCTTCGGCTCGAGGATAATTTAGAATCATCCTGTGCGGATCACAACCCGAGGGTCAGGGATCTGCACCAATTTTGGTATCAGAGCTTGATTATTTCTATATATTACAGGCAGAGGAAGCTAGAGGAAAAGGAAGACAGATTGTTGAATATTTGTGATGATTGTTGCAAGGTGTGCAACAGTCAATAGACAGTTAGGAGGACTGTAGGAAAGGGTAGAAGAACTCACGGTTGGAGAGTGATAGAGACAAGTTTTCCAGGAGGGAAGACAAGAAAAAGAAGATGGCTACTGAAGGCCATGGACACGGTGGAAAGAAGAACCACCAGCAACAGAGAAAAGATGAGATGGATGAAGAGCTTGCTGAGATAAGGGAGAGAATGGAAGAGCTTGCACTGCAGGTTCAACAGAATGCAAAGACACACTGGGTGTATGAATGGCCTCTGAGGATGAAAGCAAAGTGGCCAGTCAAGAAATTTTTGTCCAAAGGAAAATGAAGGATGTTAATAGGATGGCTGAGGCATGCTAAATGCCTCAAAGGTGAACAAAAAATGTTTCACATATGTGATCCAGAAGCTGGGAGAAATCTCAGTGATGATGAGGAGAAGAGAACATTGGAAGATCTCGTGAACTGCTAGAAAGGCAGTGAAGAAAATTCAGATTGTCAGATGGGCAATGAGATGGGATCATTGGAAGATCTCAGAGACTGCCAAGTGAGAAACAAGGAAATTTCAAGTTGTCAGGTGGGCAATGAGATGATATCATTGGAGGATCGCATAGACTGCCAGGAAGGCAGAGAGGAAATCCCATATTGCCAGGTGGGCAAGGGAGAGCAGTCAAGATTGTATGAAAGTATCATGAACTTAGGGATGAGTTTGGATCAGCGAAAGGAGATGATAGAGAATATGAGCTCAAAGGTGAGTTCATATCAGTGAGGAGAGATGATGGAGAAGGAAGATTAGAAATTCCTTTTGGTCATTACGGGAATAGAGGTATTCCTGCCACATCGCCCAGCTGAGGTGAGAAATTGTATGGATGATACAAAAACAAAGGGACAACCAAATATGACTACCAAAGAATAAGAAGAAATGGGACAGACATTAGAACCTGACCTAGCTGAGGAAGAAGAGATTCAGTAGAAATGCTCGAAATTTTCAATCAAGAGGCTGAACAGGGGATAACTACAGCACTAGAAGTCATAGCAGAAGAAGAGCATGTAGATAAGATGCTCACTCCATGGGAGTTGGAGTTATAAATGCTGGAGGATTGGTTGAACCATCCAGAACCAGTAGATGACTGCCATGAGTAGATGGTCATGAAGATATTGGAAAAGAGCATTCAGAGAAATTTCTCAAAAATTTCAGCCAGGGAGCTGAATAAATGATGACTGCAACACTGATGACTGTAGCGCTGAGGTCTACAGTAGAAGGTGAATTAGAATTCTAGTCTGAGGAGTAGCAGGAGGAAGTTGGAGATGCACTATCAGGAGAACTGGCTGAAGAAAAGCTATTAGAAGGGGAAGCTGAGAAGAGACTCAGTGATCATACTGCAGAACTGAATTTTGCAGTAGAGTGGCAAGCTGAGGCCACAGAGGAAAAAAATAGCATGGGGGATCTAGTTGATCTTCCCACTGATAAGGATGAAGAAGTGCAGCCGAGGAGACTGCATAAAGAGAGCCAATCACTAGATCGACTGGACGAGGTAATTGAGGGAATCAGAAGGCTGATGTCGAGGTTAGCAACAAAAATTGCCAGTGAGGAGGAGTTGAGCAGAGGAGAACCAGCCATAGCAGCAGGGCACTAGATGCAGCAACAGTAGCGAAGTAGTGGAGCAGATGGACAACTCCAAAGAAGTGTTTGGGATCTAGGTGGATTTCAACAATAGTGCTGGGAATCTCATGAGCAAAAGCTCGTGATTTTTGTAGCTAAGGAGTATGATGTAGAAGCATCGCTCCAACGCCATCAAGCGCCAACTAGCCAATACATCAAGCATGCATTCAATGGAGAGGAGAGGCGCAACCCTCTCACTTTCAAATTTCAAATTTGAATTTAATGTATTAAATGTTTGTAAGGATAGTAGAGCCAAAAGCCATGAATGTGTGAAGGGTTTAGATAAAGTTTTCCTTAAATGGTTGTAAGGATAAGATCTAGATACAATTCAGACTAGACAACCATTCAATGTAATTGAATGTAAGTTAATGAGAGTTGGTGAGATGGAGGGAAGAGCTTGAGGAGACCCTCTTTGTAAAATGGATCTTCTTTGTGTCTAGTAGGGGGGAAGAGTAGAACAGAGAACAGGTTAGAGAGTAGAGGAATGCGTAACTCTGTTGCAGTCCGAGCTCACATTGTAAAGAGTAATTTTCATACTAATACAATCAGAGAAGTTTTTCCTACATGTTATTCTATGTTTGTTGATGAATGTCTTTATGCGTTTATGATATGTTGTATATGTGTGTTAGTTTGCATTTGCAGGTTACAGACAAAAGCATTGTCTGTTGGGTTCTTTGATTCTAGGTCTGTTTCTTTGTGCCTTCATGCAAGAGGTTGCATGACAGAACACTATGGGTTCTCTAAGACAATGCATAGAGTGCACTTATGCATTCTACGAAATTTGGATAGAGTTGTGCCAGGAGGGTGCACCAGAGGAAGTATTAGACCCAGGGAGGAACCTCCAGGTTGTTGAACACCTTGAAGGTAAGACTGTGCAGAGGAAGGCATAGAGATAATAGAATCACTGAAGGTTCTGTGGAAGCTCTACCAGGAGGGCATTGAGCAAGTGCATAGAGTGCATAGAAGAACTCTATTATGAGTTTAGAGGAAGGAGAAATGCCGAGGAGGAAGACACTCATAGAGTTGTTGAATACTCTGTAGGCTCTGCAAGGGGTGCATTGAGCAGAAGAACGCCAGGTGGGCATAAAGAGTTTTCTTTTCCAGAAAACTTCTCGAATCTAGGTTATTCGAGATCTTTGAATGCAAAGTGTGCATAGGAGTAAATATCCGAGATGATGAAACTCAGGACAACATTTATATAACGCAGATGAGACCCAAAGGAAATGGGCTCGCAAGAGGAAGATTCAAAGATCGAGACCTTCAAGACTTAGAAAATATTATAAGTCAAAATAAAATCCAAGAAATCTCAGGAGGAAGAGAAAAACCACTGTTGGATTGGGCAGAGAACTAGATCTAGACCATCGGAGTCTACGTCCATACACATAGAAAAGTGAGTAGGAGATCAGATCTAGGCCATCATATCTAGCACCAAGGACCAATAACCGTCAGATCTGGGAGAAGGTGCAAGGGGTTTAATCCCTGAAAAGTCGCACAGAAGGGTAGAACGGATGGTAGAAACTTCGAGGGAGAAGTGTTGATTTGTTGTGAGCCATCGGATCTAGAAAAGGTGCGCAAGGTTTAAATCTCATAACAGCAGAAGGAAGAGGACTCATCAAGTCCCGAAAGCATCAGGACCATCCATTTTGGAGGATAGGTAGCAGAGATCTGGATCATTTCGTGAATTCGAGGTTTGTGAGTTTGGAGGGTAGAACAAATTATTGGTTTTGCGAAGTCCTAAGTTACGAGGACCAGGGAAGGAGATCCAAACCATTGGATCCAAGCCACGGGAGAACTGTTGGATCATAACCTCCATGTGGTATCGCGTATCGAGGGTTTGGGGCTGAAAGAATTTCTTTTTGACTGCAGAAGTTGCGAAGTGCCGAGCGCCGAGGGATCATGCAAACACGTGTCAAATCCATTAGGTGGGGACCATGTGGTTGATTGGTGGCACAAACATAGAGCGCACAGAAAATATGGAAGTGGGTGACAGGTGGTGGACACATGTCGCCTAGGAAGGGGTCAACCCATCGCTAACTTATCGTGCTTCAGGGTTTCACAAAGGAGGAGCACGAGGGCCCAACACTCCAACTTGTGAGTTGCGAGTAGTACTAGGACTTAGCCCTAGCCGGTGGTTATGTGTGGAAGGCACTAACAAAGAGGAGCCATAGCTGTATCACATCTCGAGTATCGACGTTTAGATAAAGAGGAGCCGAGGGCCATCAACTTACAAACTCGCGAGTTGCGAAAGGTGCTTGCACCAAGGGCTAGTTGTGGTCACATGGAGATGTAAGGCTCACACCTGGTATTAATTTTTCTAGGGAGGGTTTTCATGAAGGACCTATGGATCGGATTCGTAAGGTTCCAATAGGGATCCAAGGTATCCTCTTTGACTAGAGGAGAATTTATAACAATCCTGTGTGGATCACGGCCCGAGGGTGGGGGGTCTGTGTCAGTATCATGTAATCCAAAAAACTCTTGACTAAAAGATGATCATAATTAATTCATGCAACATGCATTCAAAATGAAGTCACTCCAAATCCACACAACTCTGCTGGAAGGAAATCAAGTGTAAAAAACACAACAGCACCTCTAATTAACTCACAAGCTAATGATGATTTCAAAGAAAATTCACTTGTTATAATTAAAAATAAATTATATTTATCAGAAGAAACACAATGATGCACATACCTCAATCGAAACTCCAACCAAAAGTAAGAGAAATGACACAAGCCCAAGATTCTTTCCAATAAACAATCAAACTCTTTAAGTAATGATTCATACAATTAGCACTTAATACATAATAATTAACAACTCGTAGAATTAACAAATATCAGGAAAAAGTAACAACTCATATGAATTAAAAAAACTTCAACAATTAAAATCGTAAAGTAATCTATGTCAATATAGTAAATGAACAAATGGAATTGCATCACCTAATTAGAAAAGGGGGTCCTTCCTTCAATGATCAGGGATGCTGAAACAATCTCACAAACACATACTCAGATAGCGCAAACCAACATGCTCATATATTATGTAGAAGGATCATACAATGAGTTCACCAGACTCCACTATACACTATGTTCTCTGCTCATTCAACCCCCCCCCCAAATCGATAGGGTTCATATCCTTTATAAATATCGAGATAACAGTTGTTGTAATTATAATATTTGATCTGATCAATTCATAAAAAAATATACGTTACACATTCATGTTGTTACAACTGGTTAACAAAATACAATATTCTATTACATTATCAAAACTTTGAGTAGTTACAATAGATGGTATTTTTGTCCCTTTTGATGACTTGTTCTTTCCATGCTAGCATCTGTATGCTCATATACTTGAGCATCTATCAAAGAGCAAATTCTCAAGTATCAATGGAATCGTGGAAGTGGCAACATCATGGTTCAAGAAGAGAAAACATCTAGAAGTAATGACATATCGAAAGGGGACATTATCTTGAGCTTGTAGGGAGTAACAACATCAAATCCTTGAATGACTATAACCTTTTATCAACATACAAGTATATGCTCCCAATCCATATTATTAGTAAACCCAAAACTAAGTAAGAAACCACTTAACAACCTATATTACTACTTAAATAATGAAATTCATAAAAAGAATGTACCTCGGGTTAGAACAAGACATTACAGGCTAGACATTGTCAAATAGGATAAAAGATGACCTAGAATATCCACCAAAATAGGGTAAATGGATGGAAAAGAGGGTACAAATCAAGCGCCCAA
>JZKD02S0181374.1:0-26322 GCA_000966675.3 Picea glauca
ATATCAGCGGAACAGTTGGCCAGATCTAAATTAATTGTAGAAGCAATATCATTTTGCATCTGCAGAATGGGAAATTGAGCAACTGTAACCCAAATTACATGATCAAAATCGTTACCAACGTTGTAGGTATTGTAGACTATTTTGAGCAATATTGTTTTTTCCACACCACCCATACCGTACACACCAATTATGCGAACATCGGGAGCTTCCGAAACCCATCTCCATAGCTGTTTCTCGGCAAATTTAATTTCCAGCCCGACCAATCTGGTGTCAGGTTCGTCCTGAAGTAGTACATCTTCCCGTTGTGGTGGCACGGACGCAATCTGTTGAGCACTGCAAAACACGGAAAAGTCGGTTCTAAGCTCATCATGGATCTCACTAATAGTTGTGTTCCACTCTCGGATTTGTCTAAAGACTTTTGGCAAATGAGGCATTCAATACACTTCTGCAGCCACGGGCATTGTGAGCGATGGATCAACTCTCTGGCCTTTCCAACTTCACGTTGCATCCTTAGCAAACAATTCTTCAGAGAATCTTGTGCTTCCCTCTGTTGATCTTGGAATTGAGAGATAATATCAATCAAGAGCCTCTTCATACGATATAATTGTTCTTCCAGAAGCTCACGGTTTTCATCCAAGTGAATTACATCATCTATCTATTGGATGAGTTGTTGAATAAGTGGAACAAAAATAGCGCTGCTAATGGTGTTGCATGTGGTTCACGTTACAATATCCATTGCAATGAAATTAGAGCAGAATATAAGAGACTATGAATATTATGAATATAATAGAAAGGAGCAAACAATAACAAGCAGAGATGTCTATGCAAAATGCTGACCGAAAGGCGAGGTTAATTGAAATATATGAATGCTATCTCAATAGCAAAGCTACAATTCATCCACCATGAAATGGGAAAATATATGTGCATGCCAAACATTCATCAACGACTCTCCACCACTCTCACTTATCGTGTAGATCAAAGGTTCTCAAAAAGATATGCAATTCAAATACAAATTTGTTGGTCACTCACTAAAGGAAACAATGCCCCAGCGGGTTCTCCCCTTTTTTCCATAGGTTCAAACAAAACTTCTTTTTGTTTCACCTTTACAAATTAAATCAAGTACAAGATGGTGAGATCAATGGGCTAGAGTAAACTAATCGGTGACAATAAGTTGCTCTTGAAAAGTTAGAGTTCTAATTACTTCAAAAGTCTATATAAGAAAACAAATGTAGAGTAGGTGACAGGAAGTCGGAGTTTCAATGATTTCAATAGTCTAGAATTTCAAAAGTCTACATAAGAAAACAAATGTAGAGTAGGTGAAAACCTATTTTTAAAGTGCATAAATTGATTAAAGGTTTGCATCTCTAAGGATTTGATCCCTCTCAACACTTGGTAGATTCAGAGTTAAGATGGATCATTGTGGACGGTCACATGAAAATTGTAGATGGTCATGATTATGTACTATGTATATGTTTGAGATGAATTTGTTCATTTGAAATTTATAAAGTATCATTTATAATATAGAGAGTACTATTAAGAAGGTCACTTCAAAAGTTACATGAGAAATAATTTGAATAGTAATAAAGTAATAGTGTTGAACGATGAAAATTGTGAATAGTAATAAAGCAATGGGATGTATATAATCAATAAAAAATATATTGTGATCAATCTAAATCCATATTCTTCCACTTTTATTATAGTCACACTTTCTATCTATCTTCTTCAACTTTTCTTATAGTCACACCTACTAGTTTTTCCATCTTTTCATATCGATCATATGAAAAAGAAGGTTGAAATCAAAGACCATTCAAACTTTAACTCAAGATATTGCAGTAAATGCCATACCCTGTCTCTCTTGCTTCCCAATATTAATAGTATATTTCTCCAACATTAATCTTTGTGGCTTATGCATTGTTAAGCCCCGAGTGAGTTTTATTGGAAGTTGTTTTTTATTACCTCTTTCAATAGGTGGGTGGTTATGAGGGTAAGTTTCTAGGGTTATACACAATTATGTATGTTCAATGTAAGTGTCACCCTAGATCCAACTACAATAAGTAACTCAAATTCCAAGTCTTGTTGATCTGTTTCCATAAAATAATTGCTTCTTATTCTTGTAGCAACACTGGCTGCAATGGGAAAATCTAGTTATCTTAAACAATGCTTAATATGATTATGTACATCATTGTTTGTCACAAACAAATGTATGGTCTTATCAAATGACTCTTTTTTGGAAGCATCCAAAGAAGTATCTATACAAGTCATAAGTAATTTCCACTCTTCTACAAATGGTATTCCATCCCTAACACTCATCAACAAACAAACAACATAGTACCAAGGGTCACAACTGTTGTGAATGATTTCCATAATTATTTTGCAATACCTTTAATATATTTAATATATTATGGTGATGCCATCGTAACATATTTAACCTCTTGGGGAAAACTAATTGTGTGTCCTCTATATTTTTATTTCCCATCTATTGAATGCATAACCTACAAAATTGGACTTGTGCATGCTATAAACATGTTTACGGGGGGGAAATCGCCCTTTGTCAACAGTAGGGATTACCCCCAATAATAATTCTCAATCAGACCTCTTACCGTTTGGAATAGGGAACCCATCCATATTTTGTCCCGACTGCCATTACTAGTTGTGGTTTTACCAGTTGCGGCTTGGTCCACCGATGAAGATGAATGATGAATGGTTATGCAAATAAAAGATGTAGATGAAGACTATGTAAATGCATAGAAGAGATTTAATCTACTTCTAATGTATCTTATCCTAGCTAGGAGATAATTACCATAAGTGAATGAGCTATAATGAAACTAAACTCTACTTAATACCACACTCAGATAGTTTTCATGAAAGTGCAGGGTTACAAACACATGTATACACATACATAATCAAAAAATTCTAAATCATATATATGCATACATCAACAACTCATATGCTCAATATGTATAATATAATAAAGAATAACAGTATTGTGAGAGGAACATATATTGCATAAGAAAAGTCTTTAATAAAATATGTCCATAGAACCCATGTGAACAATATACATTATGCTTGAAATAGTTTGCAGAAAAAGAATAGTTTGTTGGAATATTCACCAATACTGAGAGGGGGGGTGAATCAGTATTGAGCACTTTTTACTATTTTTAATCACAACATGTAAACATTAAATTATCAACAATGTATCATTTATGATTTCATTCAATATATCATGAACATATAACCAAAGATACACAGTACACAAGAATTTTACGTGGAAACCGAAATGGGAGAAAACCATGGAATGTTTTTTAATATATATATTGAATATTACATTCATTGGAAGCACCAAATTCCAAAATTATCCAGGACCAACTGGAAGGAGGAACCAACCCCCTATTTACAAGATCCAACCTGAAGGAAGCTACAACTCCCCAAATTCTCTAGCTCCAACTAGAAGGAGGCTCCAACCCCCTAGTTTACATGCTCCAATCTAAAGGAAGCAACGACTCCGTAGATTCTCCAGCTCCAACTGGAAGGAGACTCCAACCCCCTAGTTTTATGAGCACCAAATCAAAGGAAGTTGCAACTCCCTACAAGCACCAACCTGTTAGCTTAAGACACCAATCTTCTCGTACACCACCCAACCTCCTAAAAATATAAATAAGAGACTTAACCTATCATTTTTATTGTCATTGATACTGATACATCATTATCATCAAACTAGACTCGACATGTCATTGTTATAGTCATTGATACTGATACATCGTTGTCATCAAACCAGACTCAACATGTCATTGTTACTGCCACTGATATTGATACATCATCATCATCAAAAACAGATCCACCACAAATTATACATCAACATCATCAAACTGGGTCCAAATGGGTCCACATATAAAACCCAACATCACTTCTTAAATCTGCATACAAAGTTGCTCAAAACTGTACCTGAAATATACAAACTTGTAAGATTCGCTACAGGCTCAATTTTCCATTTTTTATTTTGAAACTTGAACCTCAGATATTAGAATTTTCTCTCCTTTTGATGCAACAATTGTAATTCAATTTGGACCTACCAAGCTTTATATATAACCATTTTATCTCGAACATGTGTTTGGGACTAGTTTTTGGATTAGTCACAAACCCTAACTTTTAACAATTATAACTCCATACTTGTAATGAATCAAGGTATGAAAATTGTACCCAATCTTGTTTAATATCTTATTTAAAATTCCTCCAAGTTTTTCTCCTAGAATCGTCCCTAAAAAATATTTATAGGAAACCGACAGACCTTCCTGAATTCTGGCCTATTATGGAGATCGAACTTGTAAAGCATGCCACACCCTTAATATTTTATATCTAATTCTAAAACTCACACAAAAAATACTACAGACTATATTCTTTCCAATGCAATTGGTCTCATATAATTTGGATCATCTATGAAGAAGTTATGATTGTTTTACCTAAAACACCTATTTGAGACTAGTTATAGGACTAGTCTAAAACCATATCTTCTACAGAGTGTATCTCTAAAATTAAAATGACCCAAAAGTTGAAATTTGTACCATAGGTACCTTGATATGTATTCTCAACAAAATCCAAGTTTTTCTATTTGAATCATTCTAGAAAAAAAATTGTATTGAAAATGGTAAGATGACCTTTAAAAAACATACCTTAGAACACCTCATCACAAGACTTCATCTTCCCTTGGAATTTCGCCCTTCTTCACTTCATATTCCATTAGAAATTCACTGAAAATATTGTGCTAAGATATCACAATAATGAATGATGAAAATGAGATGTTCTTAATGTGTATTTATACCCTTCCAAGCACCTTTTTTACTTGACCTTGAACTGACTTGTAACTTCTTGTTTGCAACAATGTTTTATCCTTTACTTGACTTTAGGGCCAACTTATAACGTATTGACCTTAGATACGGGGTTTCTTGACCATACTTCAGGGCTTCATATTTAAGAGGGCATAACTCCTCAACTGTGAGTAACCACATGGCATACCACCTATTTTTGGAGACAGCCTGACGAGGACTATCAATCAATGGATGTTTTGCATGTATTTGCAATGTCCTTCATACTCTTTTTATTCAATCAACTTCGGGCTTCATGACCACACCTATGGGGATTCTTAACCACTTAACCATATTTCTAGGGATTCTTGTAGAATTATTCAAAGCATCTTTCCATGAGAGACATGCTTAAATATACACCATAAGGGGACCACTTTGGAGATTTCTTCAAATACACCCATCACTTCTAGAAACTTCCAAACTTTCTCATGGGCTTCTTCTAGGGTTGAAATCAATGACAACCAATTTTCCAAAAATCTCCCCCTTTGACATTGATGGAAAAACTCATGCTCCCCATGTGACCATTGCTCCCCCTGTCTTCATGCTTCTGATTTTTCTCTCCCCCTTTTACATTAGTGATAAAGGGTAACTTCCCCTAACAATATACCTTATTTTGAAAATCATGTTCCCCCTTTATTCTTTTCAAGATGCCATGTAGATCAATTTGGGGTTTCATGTATATGATTCCTCTCTTCTCTTCTGAGGATTCTTGTCCATTGGTACTTCATGTTACTATAATCCACTAAAGTATATTAAAAGCATTCATGCCAAGGTTCCTTCATCACTTGAATTCAATTATTCATGGTGTGTCATGTCTTTACTGAGTTGACATCAATAGCATAATCATTCAACAATATCCCCTTGACAGTATAACTACTCCTAACAGTTTGTCTCCCCCTACCTTGTTGTGCCTCTCACAACTTGCCTTCATGTGACTAGATGGTTCCATTTGTCAATATGATTATTTTCTTAGCCATATGCTTTATTGAACATTCCTCTTGATGACAATTTCAACGAGTCTTTCTACAATTAATCTTGAGATCATGCTTTCATCCACTATCATGTATATTATCTAGTTCAGGTCAAGTATTGTCTTCTAGACCTACCAAATATCTCACGAATTCATCTCTATCCATATGTCACAAAACTGTCCATGAATCTGCTACTCAATTGCACACAATGTTGACCCATATGTCACTTTACTATTTTGAAGACTTCTCCAAATCTGTTACAATTGGTCTGCTTCTCAAGTTGAATCAAATATGTCCTCTAGTCTATTATATCTTCAAATCAAACTCTACATGCTTGCAACAAGTACAAATTCTTGAATCTGTAATGAATATATCCCTTATTGAATACATGCTTGAAATCCTTTATACGATCATGAATCTCTTCCTCAAAAGTGTTCCAATGATATTCTTCATAATTTTCGGTTGAACTCTTCATACTTGCATGTGGATGTGTTCTAAAAACTGCTCCTTAATCAACCAATATGTTATGAGACATTTTGCATTTCTGTCATCAAACCATTATGAATCTTCCTTCCCAAAATCTACAACACTTCAAACTATCTGAAAGATAGTTCTCTCTAATCTATAATAGTTGTTTATTAGACTTCTCCACGCCAAGTATTGTCTTCTAGACCTACCAAATATCTCACGAATTCATCTATGTCCATATGTCACAAAATTTTCCAAGACTTTTCTACCCAACTGCACACAATGTTGACCCATGTGTCACTTTACTATTCTAAATATTTCTCCAAATCTGTTGCAATTGATCATCTTCTCAAGTTGAATCAAATATTTCCACTAGTATGCTCTATCTTCAAATCAAATTCTACATGTCTACAACAAGTACACATTCTCGAATTTGTAATGAATATATCCCTGCTTGAATACATTCTTGAAATACTCTATACGATCATGAATCTCTTCCTCAAAAGTGTGTCAATGATATTCCTCATAATTTCCAGCTGACTTCTTCATACCTTCATGGGGATGTGTTCTAAAAAATACTCCTTTATCAATCAATCTGTCATGATACATTCTGCATTTCTACTATCAAACCATTCTGAATCTGCCTTCCCAAAATTTGCAACACTTGAAAATTTCTTAAAGATAGTTCTCTAATCTATAATAGTTGTTTCTTAGACTCCCCCTCTTCAAAATTCACATTACTGGGAGTCTCCAAGCCAGATTGCTTAGAAAAATACATAGGTATGCTCTGCTACATGATCATTATTTGGAATTCTTACATCTTCCACTCTACCTGTAAATTCATCATGTAACTCTATGTTATCACTTGAGAAAGTTTTGAGGACCCTTGGTCACACTTGACCTATTTTTGGGACTTCGATAGGCTATCGAAGGCGGAGCACAAGTCGAAGCGGAGATCACAAGATCTCGACCCTTTTTTTGGTCTTTTTGGGTTTTGGGCTTGTGTAACAGCTATTGGGATGTCATCCCATGGGTTTACCCATGTTTAGGCCCTATTTTGTAATGTATAAATAGAAAGATAGGCGATGTAGGAAGGAGTTCGATCTATGTGATCGAAGATTTGTAAGTTGTACTAAGTGAAAGTAATGATTGTAATTGCTTTGTGCATATTGTGTAAGACTTGCAGAGCTAAGTGAAAGTAATTGTAAGAGACTGTGAAGAGGCTTTGTGTTGTAACCCAGGGAAGGAGGATCTAGCGAGGTGCGCAAATCTCCTGTCCTATGTAGAGTAGGATTTTGTGGCTCTGTGCATGTAGAAGATTGAGAGAAGATAATAAAGAAGACAAAGAGTTGTTGGATGTATCCTCAGGGTGGGGGTGAACCACATATATCCTGTGTTGTGAATGATTTGTGCCTTATGGTTGCTCTCTTGTTTATATGATTAAATGCTTAGTGCGATGTTAGATGATAGATGAATCTAATATGGTAGCTTAGTGATGAATAATGTGAAGGACCGCTAGATCTAATTTATGTTAGTATGCTTAGTTCTTGACTCTATTGAATCTATGGGAATTTTTCACTGATTTATTAGTCAGGTTTAACTGCGTTGTAAACTAAGACTAGATATTGATGAACTATAATTGCTAAGTATTATGTTAAGGTGTTACAATCATAGATCCATGTCCCAGCTAAGGTTGCAGGCATTTGATTCCTGCAACCACCCCTGCCTCTACCTCGGGTGAGACTTCATATACTTCGCAGGTGTTGTGGAAAGGGTCGGTAGTTAGGGTTTTGTTGGTGCGTTGTTGTAGCGTTGAACCCTGGGTCTGGCCCTGTGCCAACAAATGGTTCCGTTGTTGGGACCTGAAACTGTTATTGTTGGGAACTAAGGAAGAAGAAGATTTGTGCGAGGATTGGACCTGAAACTGTTATTGCTGGGAATTGAGGAAGAAGAAGCTTTGTGTGAAGATCGGACCTAAAACTGTGATTGCTAGGAACTGAAAAAGAGAAAAATCTATGTGCATAGATCTTTTGCCACAATACGCAGTACTAGGTGACCTGTGAAGCTTTGTGCCAAGGAGAAGGGTCAAATATGAAGAAAAGAGGTAAGATCTGAAAGCTTTGCGCTCTGATAAAGGTAAAAGTGAGAATTTTGTATTAAATAGGTAAGATCTGTAAGATTTGTGCTTTATTAGAGGTAAGATAAGTGGAAACTTTTGTTTCTAAAGTATGGATCTAGGTATACTTGATAAATTTTGTCCTAGCCTGAAAAGTAGGGCACAACTAGAAGAAAGAAGGTTTGATATGAGTAGATATGATAAGAATAATGAAAGATATGTTATTCCTATGCATAGAAATAATGTTTGGACTAACAAATGGATGCAGGATCCTATAAATGTTTTTTTAGGTTAGCTACTATGATCCTAGTGCACAGTACCAGAAAGGTTGGGGATCCTTTCAAAGAAAGAGAAGACTAACTCTTTGTTACAATTGCAGAAGACCGAGACATATTGCTAAGGAATGCCATGGTAGAAGACCTAGTTGTCTTTGTTGCAAAGGTATGGATCATGAAGTTTTGTATTTCTCTAGAATGATTGCTAAACTTGACAAAAAGAATATGAGACAAGACTACCCTAACGGAGGTCAAGACACTGAGATAATGGTAGAAACCCAGAAAGAATTAGAGGATGTATTTCTACAAATGAAAGAAACCCTAGATGATCACTGAAATATCATCTTATCAGAGATCTTCAAAGAAAAAGAATACATAAAAGCAAGAATAGGACACTTCGAGATTGACTGTGTTATGGATGAAGAAACATAGGTGAATATCATGATAGAAAGAACTTGGGAAACTTTAGGAAAGCCTATTATGATTCCTTCATTGGGAGGAATAGGATTATTTAAGGGAAAAATAATAACCCTATGTGGAAGACTCACCCAAACATCTATGAGTTCTCATGGAAATTCGACAAAGGAAGATTTTGAGGTTGCTAAATTTATTGAGAACAATGCCCTGTTTTTTATGTTACTAGGAAAACCTTGAATTGAGAAGGATCAAGCCAGAAGAAAATAAGAGGAAGACTTATAGCAGAAGAAGAATAGAATAAAACACTTTATTAAAGAACAAGAGAACAGATCGAAGCTATTTAGAACCAAAAACTTGGATGTCGAAGTTGAAATAACACAAGAAGATTCACAAGCACCTACCCCAGCTAGAGAAGAAGTATTACTCGTGAAACCCATGAAAGAATATCAATAGCGCGAAGTTATTATTCCAAAAGAAGACAAGAATCAAAATGGAAAGAGGAATAATGAGACGAAGATCACTGGGAAAAAGGATAGAAAGATCAGTAAGAAGAGAGCAAAGATTGAAAAATTACAGAAATTTTCAGAGGGAACTTCGCAGAAGGAAGGATTCTAGAATCTGAACTTTGTCGGGATATCGGTACAACATAGCATGGAACTTTGCCATGGCAAAGAAATATGACCGTTGGAGGCAGTATGAAGGTTAGCCTGACACTTCAGAATGGGTAGAACAATAGTTATGACCAGAAAGCTCGCCATCAGACCATTGGGACCGTGCCATAACAGATGGGACTGAATTAATGAAGGCTTCTTGCCCATTGGAAATATATGTTTCCTAGTTGTCTACTTATTTCGTCGAGCCTTGCACCAAGAACACTTTTTCCAACCATGATTATTTGAGCCCGTAGATTAATTGATTTTGTGCAGTGATCATCGAGCTATCACCACCCATCCTGTTACATCGATTAGTTTCTCTTCAAACCTGAGATATTCAACCACGAGCGTGTATGTTCGAAGAACTTAGTGCAGTCGAAGAGTTTGTGAAAGAGGTAATCATCGACCTCGTGACTGAAAGAGTAATGTATGAAATGGTCATTTTTGTGGGTGTACAAGTGTCATCGATGAGATGAGTGCAATCCTCTCCATCGACTGCTCACGGATCCGGACCGTCCCGACCGATAGCGGAGAAGAGAACCAAGCATAGAGATGACCTAGCGAATGTGAATCTAATCCCAACCATATGACCCGACTACATCCCACCTTTGGTCGGCACGGTGAGTCATGACAGTGTCCCGAGGGACTTAGATTACACCATGGTTACTGTGTACCTCCCGAAGGGGATACACATAGTCAGAGCATAGTAGGATAAGATCGCAACGTTGAAGTTCAACGACTTCAACCTAGGATACTGCAAGAACCATAGTTTGCTCACCCCTTATAAATACTTGACCAGGATGAAGGGGAAGAACTCAAAAATAATCCCCCAGCCATGGACGATGAACCTCATGGAGTCTACTCTTTGAATGTAATGGAGATCTCACATTTTGGACGGCACTAGGAGGTTAACGCCTGTTTTAAGCTCCTACTCTCATGTTACCATGGAAACTACTTATGGATATACCGACATATAACATTTGATCCAATGCTAATCCATCAGATCACTGGATTGAGCATGCAAGGACCCAACCTGGAGGACTTAAACCCCAACATCACTTCTTAAATCTGCATACAAAGTTGCTCAGAACTATACCTCAAATCTGCAAACTTTTAAGATTCACTACAAGCTCAATTTTTTATTTTTTATTCTGAAACTTGGAACTAGGATATTAGGATCTGTTCTTCTTTTGATGCAACAAGTGGAGTTCAATTTGTACCTACCAAGATTCAGATATAACTATTTTATCTCGAACACATGTTTGGGACTAGTTTTTGGATTAGTCACAAACCCTAACTTTCAACAAGTATAAATTAGTACATGTAATGAATCAAGGTTTGAAACTTGTACGCAATATTATTTGATATCTTCCTTGAAATTACTCTAATTGTTTCTCCTTGAATTGTCCCTGAAAAATATTTATAGTGAAAATGGAAGAACTTTCTGAATTCTGGCATATTTTGGAGAGAAAAGTTCTACATCATTCCACATGCTTAGTATTTGATATTTGATTCTAAAACTCACATAAAAAATACTACAGACTGTACTCTTTCCAATGAAATTGGTCTCATAGAATTTGTATCATACATGAAGAAGTTATGGTTATTTTACCCAAAATAGTTGTTTGAGACTAGTTACAGGACTAGTCAAAAACCCTATCTTCCACAGAGTGTATCTCCAAAATTACAATGAAATAGAAGTTGAAATTCGTACCAAAGGTACCTTGATATGTCTTCTCAATATCCTTCAAGTTTATCTATCTGAATCATTTTAGAAAAATATTTATAGTGAAAATGGTAATATGACCTTTAAAAAATATACCTTAGAACACCTCATCACAAGACTTCATCTTCCCTTGGAATTTCTCCCTTCTTCACATCATCTTCCCTCTAAAATTTGACGCCAAGATTGTGCTAAGAGATCACAAGATTGAATGATGAAAATGAGAGGTTATTAATGTGTATTTATACCCTTACAAACACCTTCTTTACTTGACCTTGATCCAACTTGTAATTTCTTGTTTGCAACAAATGTTTCTCCTTTACTTGACTTTAGGGCCAAATTATAACTTCTTGACATTAGATTCATGGATTCTTGAACATACTCTGGGGTTTCATATTTAAGAGGGAATAACTTATCAACCATGAGGAACCACATGGTGTGTCACCTGCCATTATAGACAGTTTGACGAGGACTATCAATCAATGGATGTTTTTCATGCATTTGAAATGTTCTTCATACTCTTTTTCCTCAATCACCTTTGGGCTTCATGACCACACCTCTAGGGATTCTTAACCACCTAACCACTTAACCATATTTCTAGGGCTTCTTGTAGACTTCTGCTAGCGGGAAAATCCCCTTATAACTATACCAAGGTTTAAAGTATAGACAGAAGAAATGACTCCCTAAAAGTCAATCTAGTATCTACACTACCCCAAACATACCAAAATAGATGAACATAAAGTAGTGGAAGACAATATTAGTAACTGTATCTTTTATCCAATGTTTGGTGAATATCTCCTCAAGCTCTGTAGCTCCCAAGGCTGCAAGTCTCCTCCCAAAGATGACCTTCATCCAAAAGTAGGAAAAAAATGCTACAATCATGTTATTTATATTCATAAATTAGGGTTAGATATCAATTGTTATGTATAAATCAAAGAAAAGACATAAAACATCATCATTTGGGACAGGGAAACAAGATTCTTTTATTCATTAATCAAAGATGGAAGCTTACAATCCTTGCAGGCCGACGCTCCATGAACCTGGTCCATGATCCTCTTAACAATGCTCCAAGTGTACCTTCAATAAGGCTCTTCTCACAATCTATTGATCACCTCAAGGGAAGGGAATGGATTGTATGGAAGAAAAGGGGCTGGAGAGGGAATGTTGAGGCAATAACTCACAAAAGGTTGCAAATGCTTGGGCAAGGAAATGAAGGGAAATTGGGCATAGTTTCACCATTCTAATTCTTGGTTGTGGAATGAGACCCCAAGACCTTGTTTTATATGACAAAATGATGGTTATTCAGTTGGGGGACGAGCTATAGTAGCTGAATTGGCTGGGAAACCTCCAATAGCCCATAAATTCCACCGAATTCCTTACAACTTTTTATTTTTTGCAAATTTTGGAGGCATGTGCGGGATGTTTAGTGTGAAACAAGTGTATGTACATGGGATGTCTAGCATGAAACAATCATATGTACACGGGAAGTGGTGCAACAAGGCACATACATGCTCTAAAAATTGGTTTTTAAAATAGATTTGCTCAATAATGATTTGGAAAATTATGCAAGTAGGAAGGCCGATGCCATGTATGCATGAGTAGATAATTTTAGGGATATAACAAATTCCGCCTAATGTATGAGGTCAAAAGAGCAACTGATGGCTGGAATACATTGCAATATCTTCACCAATGAGAATTCACAAATCAAGTGAGCCCGGGACCAGAGTTCGGGAGGTGCCATCTGCAAAACAACAATTGTCTATCTAAGGAGGGAATACCCATGCTAAAGATGAACTAAATCATGGTTTCCAATCAAATACACTGCAGATCCATGTCATATAAATATATAAAGTTTAGCTGTGAGAAATACAAAGTGGATATACATCTCAAAATCAGTCGAAGATATACAAGTATAGTATGCATCTTCAAGAAGCTAGTGACACCTATGGTTGGAGATGAAGTATTCATAGCTCGAGAAACAGCTTCAGGATATTCAAAAATTAGGTAGGATTACAATGGGAGTGTAAGACTCACTACCCTAAGGTCTTTGACAATTCGTCGGGAAAATACTGGAGGATCTCGATGATCAAGCATAGAACTTTGTCGATTTTGAATCTTGACTTGACTAGACTTTTGGGATGGTCAACTCATGAAATTCAAGAGACAAACTATAGAAAGGTCGACTCGGGTTGGGTAAAACTTCCCTTGGAAAAAAACACAAAAGATGATCATACTCAAGCAACATGACATTGACATAAGTCTATGATGCAGGAGGCAATGCAAACTCTTCATATGTTTGGAAGAGTAACCAAATGGAGGAGGACACAACTCTATGTAGCGAGAATAGCTTCCGAAGGTCATACTAGATCCCAATGCTTGATGAACAAACGAAAGGATGTGCTTTGTCCAAGGGAGACTACCTTTGTTGTCCAAAAAAGAATGAATATTTCCCGTCCCCTCTTTTTGGAATATTTGATTTTTTTGTCTTTTTCAATTTTTAAAGAGATTGAAAAATAATAAAATAATGTTACATTACAAAGGAGGAACTAGTTCCAAGTGCATGGAACATACTAATTCTCAGGGCAAGGAGACATGCATAGGATAAGGACACTCGGGAAAATTCCTCCATGGGTCAAGGTGTCAGGTCGCAGAGGCAAGAAGTGTTTCAAGGCTTGCATATAAGCAATGCTTCAAAGGTTCATTTTGAGAGCAACATGGAGCCGGCATTAGGCGAAATACGCAAAGATGAGACCTACAATGCGATTAAGAACAACACAGAGAGACCCCTTCTATGTAAATTTTTAAGAGCCCAGAGAAGGTAAGATCGGTAGGTTTTTCACATTTACAGAGTCTTAAAAAATGCAAAAGAAGACTCAAGGGAGTACCTTTTTCGGAGTTGGTCTAATTGGATCGAAAAAGGGTTAAACTTTCACTGAAAATACGTCTTTTCAAAACCATTTTAACAAGTGTGTCAAAGACAAGATCAATCGGTAATATTTTCAATTTTAAGGAGTTTGAAAATATCTTATCTATGGACTCACAACCTTTTATGTGTTTAGTCTCCTCATCCCGAAAAAGTATAAAAGTAACTTAGGAGAACTCTCCCACCAAGATGAATCTCCCTAGGTGTACCTTTTTCCACTATAATCTACTAGCTAGAAAAAGGGTTAAACTCATGCCAATAGATGTTCTTTTGGACCAATTTAACGAGTGTGAAGGAACAAGGTCACTCGATGATATTTTTAATTTTAGGGAGTCTGAAAAGAGCTTAACTATGGAATCTGGGGGGGTTCCTTTTTCATAATTAATCTCTAAGGCCCGAAAAAGGTGATAAACCAAAACCAAGGAGAATGTTCCTTTTTCAAAGATTTAGTTCGTCGGGCCTAAAAAAGGGTTAAACTTACGCCTGAGAATACTCTTCTAGCGAACCGAAGTTCCTAGAGCATACCTTTATTCATAAAATTAGACATCTGGACCGAAAAAATGGGTAAACTACCATTGGACGGATGTGCCTTCAAATTTGAGTTTGGCGAGCATGAAGGGAAACAAGATCACTCGACAATATTTTCATTTTTAGAGAGTCTGAAAAGGGCTTAAAGAAGACTCCAGGGGGCTTATTTTCTCAAGTAATCTAGACGAGAACGAAACGAATAAATACATTCTCATTTGGATGTTGCTTTCAAATTTTAAAGCGAGCTTAAAAGACAACAAAGTGTGCTCATTAGGGAGTCCCGAGGCTAAGGCTAAGAATGACGATTAGAAAAAAGAATGAGGCTTCAATATGTAATCATGATGGGACTAATTGAGGAATTCCAAGCCTATAGTCAAAACTAACAGCATGGATGCCAAAAATGCAGCAAAGGATCTACCTAGGGAATCCATGTAAAGGTAGGCTCTACCACCTAATTACGACACTTCTAGAGCAGCATAGAAGGTTTCGTGTCACACTTCGATGAGATAGATCCTATGGAAAAGTGGAAAATACAACGAGATGCAGAAAGTGGGAATGAAATCCTAACTTATATGCAAAAGTTGGAAAAAATGACTTTTACCAAAGGATGTCAAAAATGTAACCAATCGCAAAAATAATTACCAAACCAAAAGGAGAAAAGTACCAGAACGACGAATAGAGAACTTATATGTGAATTCGAGTAACCACCAAGCCAGGAAAAATGATAAAGGGGACCAAAAAGGAGAAAAAGGGGAAAAAAAAGTCTATAAATAGAGGTGGACAAATCATTTTTACCATTGCAAAGTGGAAATTAACCAAAAGGTCAAAAAACCCCTTCGTTAAAAGAGTGGATTTTGGGAGATACAGCGGATGAAACAACCTTCTATTTGGACCAAGTAAGTACAAACTACTTATTCTTGCATTTCAATACTTCCTTTGTATATTAAATTTGAGTTTGGGAGGGGAGCGCTCCTGTAAAAAGGGCGGCCCTATGTGTACGTGGGTTTTCCAAGGCCAACCTGCGTATGTACTCAGGAAGAATAATAAAAAACCTACATACATACGTGATTGTGTAGTAAACAACCCGCGTACACCCTCCTTTGCATTGAAAAAAATATAAAAGAAAGTACTAACTCCTCTCCACTTTTGTCATGTGACAGGATGTATGTTCACTGGAGGGAGAGAGAGCATGAGGATCTTGATATATTGGCCGAGGAGGACCCTATGGTAATCACTGCACTGAAACAGTGTGGATTATGGAAGTTCTTCCAGTCTCCATTTATGAGGGCACAACCGAGGCTACTCAATGCTCTCGTGGAGTATTGGCATCTTGATGAAGAGTCATTTATGTTGGAGGGTCAATCATTGACCCCGACTACAGAGGATATATACTTTCTGACTGGCCTCTTGAGAAGAGGGGAACTAGTCAACTAGAGGACTTTTCTCCGGGGTTGTTCAACATTGACGATTACATCATCATGTACTATGAGGATGGCACTGAGAAAGTAGGTTCTCAATTGTCGATCCACAAGATCACCAACATCTCTTTACGAGTGATCCTACTTCTGATCAGGTGGATTACTGGATCCACGACACTCCATCAGGCCTCACGCGCACATATTCATTGTTTCATTCAGTGTTTAGAGGAAACCATTTTTGACTGGAGTACCACCATGCTTGTATGCATGAAGAGACATCTCACAAAGTGTTGTCTATGTACCAACAAGGAAATCAAGTTTGGTACCATTCTATGCTCCTTCTTTTTTGAGAAGGTGCCCAGTCTCAGTCCTAGAGAGTCATTACGGGGTCATGTAGCCTCCTTCCCACCAGTGAGCAGGTGGGTAGCTTTGCTGCCTAGACAAGGTGGAGGGAGGACTATAGAGGCCTTCAATGAAAAGTTTTTTTACTAGTGGGAATGTTAGATCTCGGTGATCGAGGATTACCCCTATGTAGGGATAAGCTTTATTAGAGATCCATACATTCCTATGCCTCCCAGCGAGGAGCGTGGCAAGATAGGTAACATATATTTTTAAAGTTTATTAAATTTTTAATTTTCATATATATCCTTTTTATGTGTGTCTAGAGTATTGACTTGTGAATCTGTTATGTATAGATGTGGGGCATGTTTGACTCACAGACTTCGCAAGGACTTGACGTCATCCTCGGCCAGAGGCAGAACCAACAACGACAGAAGGACCAACAGTTGTGGCAGGAACCCCAGCCAGAGAGGCTGACAAATTCTTACGATGAGTGGAGCGAAACCTCACTGCGCTCACTCGTGTCATTCCTATGGCTAAGATCGAGGATATCCCCTCGGCTATGTAGCCACATGTAGTAGGGGTGCCTCAGACTTGGGTCTAGTTGTTCCAATGTCTTACAAATGTCGTCGTTCATTATAGCAGGGCCAATAGGCCTCGACCTTAGATAGTTTTGGACCATTGATGTGTCTATGACACTTTTTGTACTATATTTATTTTTTGAGGGCGTAAGCCTGATGATATAGAACGCTGACTTTTGAGGCTTTCATGCCCAATTTTGTACTCATAACACTATTTTTGGCCATTTTTATTTTTATATATATTTATATTTCTTTCTTTATGGTTAATGTTTTTTACAAATGTATTTACATGTTTATGTGTGTGTTTTTCTTTTTACATGTGAGCAATATGCCAATCTAAAACTTGATTAGCTAGAGTATCTATTAAATGATTAAATCTCCTAGGAACATGGATATATGTAATGTAATCAAAAGATTGTTCTGAGAGACATGCCCTAAGGAATCTTTGGTTCAGATTGGGATCATAAATGCGGTAAACCCCATTTAACTAGGACACAACTAGATGAGCATCTAGGTAAAACCGGAGGCAAGAAATTCCATGTGACAAAGAATCACGAAGGAATTCTATCACTCCGTTGTACTTGGCAACATTATTTCTTGCGTCGCCTAGAAAAATACCTATGGAAGATATCAACTAGCCTCCAGGTGTGAAAATCACTCAAGCTACGGAAGCGATCCTCTGAGTGTGTCGGCTAGTGTCGTCTGCGAATCCACAGTAAACCTCCGATTCACTTGACATCTACCATAGTGAAAAAGAAAACATAAATAATTACATGTCCATAAGGAAAAATAGACAAAAACATGTATAAGAGACTATACATATATACAAGAAGCCACCCAGGTGACTAGCCTAAGAGTAGTACTTCTCAAGGTAGAGCCCATTTCTAGGCTCCACCAAAGAATTTCCCTCAAAATAAACTAGATGGTAAGCACCCTTATCTAAGTCCTTTTTCACAATGAAAGGTCTGAACCACATGGGTTTGAACTTGTCTGCCCCCAGGGGATATTTGTCTTGATCATAGACCAGGACAACATCACCTTCAGAGAAAATCGGAGGGTGAACAGACTAATCATACTTAAATTTGACTCATTTCTTATGAGCCTCATTGGCTAAGGATGCATCACAACGCTGCTCATCGAGCTACTCGAGATATAGAAGGTGTTCCTCAAGAGGTGAAGTTTTGGGCAGTAACTCTATTGCCAACTTTAAATAAGGGATCTGACATTCAATAGGTAAGATTTCTTCTAGCCCATATATGAGTTGAAAAGGTGAACAATTGGTGGAAGTCTTCACAAACGTTCGTTAAGCCCACAACGTTGAATACAACATCAAATTCCAATTCAACTTGGCATAATTGATCGTTCGTTGAAGAATAGTCTTAAGAGACTTATTCACAGCTTCAACCTAACCATTCTCTTGCGAGTATTAAGGTGACACATGTTCCTGTTTGAACCCGAGATTTGACGTTAATTCAACCATAATTGTATTATGGAAGTGACTTCCATGGTCAGTGACAATCTCCTTCGGGATACCGAACCTTGCTACTATCTTATTAAAGATGAAAAGAGCCATAGTTTCTCCATAATTGTTGAACATTGGCATAGCTTCAACTCACTTCGTGAAGTAGTCTACTGCTATGATGATGTAATGATGCCCCTTGGCTGAAGTCGGGTCACATGTAGTAAATTCAATCCCCCACTTGATGAAAGTACCAACAACAATGAATGGGAACATAGGAGTTGGGTGTGCCCGCATCTTATGACAGAATATCTGGCACTGGTGGAACTTCTTGACTGCCTCCACACAATCCTTGATTAATGAGTGCTAGAAGTAACCTGCACGTAGAATCTTTTGGGTTGTTTCCAACCTAGAAAAATGAGCGCCACATGCTCCAGTGTGATAGTTGTTCAAAATGATCTCTGTTTCTTCGTGTTTGAGACATCGCCTAAGAATGAAATCTATGCCTCGATGATACAAAGTGTCATTGAGTATAAGATATTTTCGCACCTAATGTCGGATTTGTCGACACTCATCATGAGAAGTAGAAGCAGGGAAATTCAAATTCTGGAGATACACAAGTATATCTCCATACCAGGGGTCTGAAGATGCAATTAGAAAAATATCTCCATTGATAGGTGATTCTTCGGGCATGATATCACTAGACTTGACTAGCAGTTACGAAATTAGTTCGACAAAGACCAATGACTTTTTGGATTTCGCAGAAACAAAATCCAATTCAAACTGTAGGATAACTATCCATCTACTGATCTTTCCGCCAATGACCCATCATTTTAACACATATTGGAAAGGGTTGACGATGGAAATGATGGTGGTCTTGCGAAGAAAAATGTAGTGACATAACCATTGGACAACATGGAGAGATGCCAAAGCAAGTTTCTCAACATGAGAGTAGTTGAGTTCTGGTCCAACCAAGCCTTGGCTAAGATAATATATAACGTGCTCTTCGAGCATGTCATCTTCCTGGAGCAAGACCATGCTGATGGTCGAATCCAAAATAGCCAAATACAACAAGAAGTATCTATTATAATCAGAAGGCCAGAGCAGAGGGGTGGACGTTAGGGCACGTTTCAACGCTTTAAAAGAGCATTGAGTAGCTTCATCCCAATAGAATGGGACCCCTTTTCTCAAAAGATGCATGAACCCTTTAGTGATCTCAGCATAATTAGCGACAAAATGCCAAAGAAAATTTGCTTTCCCCTCTAAGCTTTGAAGTTGGGGTATTGTGCACGGGGGAGGCAATTGAACTATCACCTCAACCTTGAGAGGATCAAACATGATCCCTGTTGTCGATACAATGAAACCTAAAATACAACCTGATGTCATGAAAAAATGACACTTGTTATGATTCAATTGAATTCAATAGTAGCGACATCGCTCAAATATTAGTCGTAGATGGGTGGGATGATCATATCTCTTATGGTAATGTGATGCTAGATCATTGAGGTACGCCTTGACTATGTGTTTGAGGTCGTGAAAAGTTAATGGCATGGCCTGCTGAAAGGTAGCTCTAGCATTCTTCAGGACAAAAGGCATATTTTGATACGTGAAGGTACCCTAAGGACAAATAAAAGTTGTTTTATGTTGGTCCTCGGGTTTGATTTGAATCTGATTTTATCTCAAAAAACCATCCATGAATGAAAAGACTTTGCATCCTGCACATTCATCGACAATCTGATCGATAAACGGGGTTAGGAAATTGTCTTCGAGGCAGGCCTTGTTCAAATCATGGAAATCCATACAAACATGAATCGTGCCCTGTTTCTTGTTGACTGGAACCGGGTTTGACACCCATTATGTCAATTGTACAGGGTAGATAAAATTGACTTTGAGCAGTTTCTCTACTTTTACCTTGATTGCTGCCTCTTTTCAAGGATTGACCGGACAAAGCTTCTGTCAAACTGGTTTGGCATCAGGGTAAGTCATGATTTAATGTTCAACAATTCATGGGTCGATGTCTAGCATCTCCTTGTAAGACTAGGAAAAAGCGTCGCAAAAATCCTTGCATAACTCAGTGTAATACCAGGCAATCCGCTCTAACAAAAACATTCTCCATAACGCCAGGGGTTTTGGAGATATTGATTGGAATCGTTGTAGCAATGTTTTCCATGTTACTGTCAACGTAAACTCCATGTGTAGCCAAAGGATTTATTGGAAAAGGACTATCTCCATTCATGGTCAAAACAAACTCTCCCGCATCCACTCTCCTAATCTCGGGAAGAAAATAAGATCTATGATGTAGATCATCCCAAGGTCTGTCGGGACCAGTCATTGCCTCAATAATCGCCTCGTCAGAGGGAAAGACCAAGTCTAAAGGATCTTGAGTGGCAAGATAATCTTGAGCCCAAATAGGCTCGAGAATGGGATTTAACTCCTGTAAGGGAGCCGGATTTGGGTTGGTTGAGGATTGTTGGACAATGTTGTACACAACTTCATCTGTGGATAAGGGCATGGTCATGCCAAGGTGCCCTATCCCTTCCATTGAAGTTGATGGGGAAGGTAAAGTCCATGGGTCATGAAAGTAACTCATTCTAAAAGATGACACTTGCAAAATTGCATCCTTCGGCTGGTCGGGAACAACTGATATAAGATTTACATCATTGGAAGGCGGCAGGTAATCAAAAGTTCCCATCAATGGTGGAAACAAACTGGCACCTAAGTTGACAGTGCCAGGCTACGGGTTATCAATCATCGGGACCGTGGAAACCCCCGATGAAGGGTTGGGACAAGAAAAGGACAATTGATCGATGGTCACAATTCGACCATCATGCAGAAGGAACAAAACATGAAAAAATGTGGAAACCACCACATGCATCGCATAAGTCCAACTCCATCCTAACAAAATATTGTAGTCAAGAGGTGCATCGACCACTTCAACTTCGACACACACAGTTTTACCCTCTAAATGCATGGGAAAGGAAGGAACTATTTTGTGTGGTCTAAATGACCAACCGTCAAAAGTCGTAATCAATGTAGGTGATCAAGACAACTTAGGTCGTCCAACGGCCTTCCAACATGCCAATGACATCATGCAAGTCGAGGAATCCTCATCAACCACCGTACATAAAATGTTCCGTGTAAAATATTTTGTGGTATATTCCACTACTATCTGAAAGGCAATGTGGTGATGAAGATGAGGTTTTAAGTTGGTTGGATAAAAAACGATCACTCCTGGGTTGCTAGTCTTTGTTGCTCCCAAGGTAGACAATAGAGCTTTTCTTTACAAGAGGAAACTCTGGAGGACCTCCAAAGCAGACATCACGCAAGTGGTATGTTCCAAATCCTCCACAACGGAGTAGTTCTGAGCATCCCTCATGTTTGTATTATGGGAAGCCTTCTTAAACACACCTTTAGGGATGCGAGTCATTGTTTTCCCCACCGCCTTATCAATTTGGATAGGATTCGATGGGTTAGTAGCCTCCTTGCACTTATCGACAGATTCAGACATTTCATAGTCATGATTCATGGTCAATAAATGAGCATCGACGTTCATCATGTAAATGTTCGTGGTTAGGTTTTTATTGGTAGGCGCGGGGGGTCCCTGACTGCCCTTTGTCGCGCTTGTGGATGCGAAATCCTGAGCCATATTTTTTCCTTTTGGAAAAGGATTCATCAAAACAACAGGTTGTTGCTGCCCTAATAAATTATGGGCTTCAACAAGCCAAGGGCATAGGTGAGTTAGGTGGTCTTTCGTGCAGAGACTACACAGATACTTCGACTTCTTATTCTTCGTTTTTCCCCCACCAACACTATTGGTAGCCTTTTTATCCCCTTTACCCTTATTATTTCATTGTTTATTCTTTCCCTCGGTCTGATGGTTAGAATTGGGATTCATCTAATGCACGCTGTGTACATTCGACATCTGGGTAGGGGAGACAACTGAACTAGGAGTCTGGCTGGTCACATTCTATTGTATTGACAATTGTTGCAACTGATTTGACAACAGATCCATGGACTTGCTTTGTGTTGAACCCACAATACCATCGGCGTGGGGCCCAAACTTTTGTTTTTCCTTATCGAGAGTATACTGTGGCGCATTTGGCAAGATCTCATAGATCATGCCAGACTGAGAGTAGAATAGTTCTAGTTGTTGGGCTCTCATAATAGCCTCCTCTTTAGAAAACACCCTGAAAGTTGCTACGTCCTTGGATATGCAGGGAACCAAAGACTTTAAGAACCACTAAAGAAAGAAAGTACAAGGGACCTTGACCTTAATCAAGCTCTTTATTCATCGCCATTCTCAAATATGATCAGAGATGTGGTCGAACTTGGTTTGCTCAAATTTGGCCAGTAGTTCAGTGTAGACATCGTATCTCACAGGTAACTCGAAATGGTTCAAGAATACCATTGCCAAGTCATTAAAGTAAGAGTAACTTGAGCCATCGAGCTCAATATACCAATTCGCAACATCCCCTATAAGAGTGCGTTGAAAAATGCGCAACTGAACAGAGTCGTCTTTCAACGAGTTTGATGAGCACCACAATTGAAAGGTAGTCACATGATCACTTGGATATTCACCAGGCTTGCCCTCAATTTTTGGAATATTCAAAGGAAACTTGGTCAGCATGGGGGGAAAACGTGGATCATGACAGATCGGTTCATTCAATAATCTCGACAAGTATGGAAAATGTAGAGTTGCCAGAAAGGGTAGTTTCAGTTGTGAATTATTTACAGGAAAAGAGGCCCCTAGATATTGACTGGCACTAGGTTGCTAGGAAAGTTTGGACTACTGGCCAGGGTTTTGGTAGAAACCATGGCCTTGACCAACAAAAGGAAATTGCATCTGTTGAGGCATCATCTGCTGACTTCCGAAATTGGAAGACAAGGCTTGTGCACGGATTTCTCCTTGTGTTGTGTTCCAAGGACCTTGGAAGGGGATTCCCCCAACCGATATGACATGCATGGGTACAAATCCTTGCCCAGGGTTCCATTGAGTATGGAAGGGGTTACCCCTGACCGACATTCCTTTCAAGGGAAATGATCTTTTCCAAGGATTTGAAAGACCATGTGTGGAGTATACTCCAGTCGTCGCTCCCTGTGAAGGAATCATACCTTGCATCGGGTTCTGTTGATAAAAGAAGGGGTTTCCCCCAATCGAGAAAGAGGCCAAATAAAAAGTGTTGTTCCCAAACACACCAAACAAAGAGAATGACATAGATCCCACCGACATTGTGTAAGAGGAAGGTCCTAAACTGCCTCCACCAAACAAGCTATAGTTAGTGTTAGGCCTAATTGGCTACTGAAAAGCATCGTTGAGCGAAGGGGAGCGATGAGATATATGACCCCCATCGTAAGGAGTAGCATTAAAAGGGGCAGTAGTGCCTGCGGTTGACCCTTACAAGGGAGCGTTTGAGCTCCATGCCCCCAGACCCATGGTATGTAAGGTAGAATAAGTAAGAACCAAATTCATACCAAAGTTGGTCATCCCATATGAGAAGGGAGCGCCCGTCGCATTTTGATTAAACTGAACAGTGGTCAAAGTCATTAAAGGTATCAAACCACTACTCGTAGTTGTGAGACTCAGGACAACTAAGGTCCCCACTAGCGAAGTTGGGGGAGGAAATAGGATGTCCCCTCCAGTAGTAGTCGTAATGGGAGTACAAGGAATCCTAGATGAAGTAGCAACATTTTCTTCCATTGTCGCTCATAGAAGTAACTGGCTCTTAGAAGATGTCACCTCGGGGGGGACAATCTAAATCAAGATCGGTGCCGAGAAGTCGGTAATCGAAGGATTGTCTAGCCTGAAACCTTCAGTCTCAAGGTCATAAATGATGGATTCCTCTAGATTCGAAAAGTCTCCTCTCGGAGCAAGCTCGGGCACAGTTTTCTGCGGCCTGATTGCTTCAAATGATCCTTCTTGATCAAGTATTCGCCTCAACGATGGCGAAGGTAGCTCCAAAGTAACCGATGATATCCCCTGGAGCCTTGGTGACTGGTGGAGTTGTTGATCTTCCACTTTGTGAAATGATCAAACGACACAGTAAGGCTTGACTAGCATAGAACACAAAGAAAACACTAAAAAATTTCCTAAAGATAAATCAAACAGTCAACTAACTAGTGGGAAGGATGGTTATGCTAATCGACACTAGAGAAACTAATCGGTGCAAGTGAAACAAAAACACAGAAGTACCCTCTGGTTATAATATGTGAAGCATGATCTGACGTCCACCCTAGGTACCACGGTATACCCCTACAGTCACCTATGTAAGTCCGTAAAATATGGGAAACTAGGTTTCCAACTCGCAGTCAGTCACTAGGCGAGTACAGTTGACAGTCAGGCAGATTGTAATGACATGGATAACAAGTCCAAATCCCTTCAAGGGTGTCGAAATCAATTGGTCTAGAAGACAGCTGAGGATCTGAAATGGATTCAAGGTCCACAAATCTCCGTAGGAAAATGCGATCGATATTGTTCTCGAGAAATACCCTGAATATACAATCCCCACTACGTTTAGTCCAGATTTGGAGGGGGGTCCTGGCTAACTCTTACGACACTAGAATTAAAACTATCCCAATCTCAGACTCCAATATTTTTTTTAAAATGGCCTTGAAAATTTTCCTCTTCACACCTGATTCAAGGTCCTAAAACCCTAAACTAGTCTATGAACCCTACAAACAAAAATTATAATATATTTTAAGTTAAGCGTTAATTTTAAGCCTTGATATATGCAAAGGGTGCGGTAGTGAAACTGATGGTGTTATGGAGAGACGAATAGGAAGATAACTTTAAAGCATTTGAAAGCAAAAGATACTTCAAAATTAAAGCAAAGCTTGTAAAAACTCTTTGTAAAATTCAACTTTTCGAATCAATATTTCAAGATCTTGTAAATGAAGAAATCCTAAGACTTGCTTTCGTTTGATTAAGAAAAACTACTTGTATTTCAGGAAATTGAAAAGAAATTTGAAACGAAGACTCTTTTTTATTTTTTCAAATAACAACCTTGACTACTTTACCAAACTAAATGCAAGAAAATAAATTTTTTTTTTTTTTTTCGAACTGCTTTAACAAGAAAAACTGAAGATTTTTTTTTTTTTTTTTTTTCATTTTTCAAAGAAAGAAACAGGAACAAAGAGAAAACTAAAAACAATATTGATAAAGATCATAAGCCAACTGTGGATCATAGGGATTCAACCAAGACACCAAAAGGAGGATATAAAACTTGACAACTCGCTCTAAACCTTTTAGGGCAAACAAAAGAAAACTAAGTTAACTGAAACTTTAACCCAAGCTATGGCCAAAGACAGAGACTCTGACTAGTTGAAGAAAGTCCTGAGAAGTTTGAACTTCTATCAGGAAAGAGACAAACTCTGTCTTTGTTAAAAAACACTTTCAAGACACAGAGACGCAGGTTGTTGCATCAACATCCTACATATGTATGCTGGTTGTTTACTATGCAGAGCGTGTATGTACGTGAGTTGACCAAAAACAAGGTGCGTACACCTTGGAGACTTTTCAAAAATAAAAAGACAAGGCAGACTAACATGGAAGGGAAATCTCGTATGCACCTTGCAGGTGACCAGAAACCCTTAAA
>JZKD02S0181374.1:40621-98437 GCA_000966675.3 Picea glauca
GTTCATCAATGATTTTCTCTAACTTCTCTCTTTGTTACCTAGCACATTCTCTTGTTTTTCTTCTTAAATCCTCAACATGTACATCATTTTTTTTCTCATCATGAGAAGACATGATAGTAATTGAAACCATGTATCAAATAGAGGAAACATTTAAATCAATGCAAGGGACACTAAAACCATTCATGAACACTAATATAGACTTATTTCTTTGTACATCATCATTTATAATCATGAGATGACATCCTAATTTGAATTACTATATATAGTTGAAACCCTATATCAAAGAAATGACATCATGCACAAAACATTGAAATGTAAGAAATGTATTAAAATAACTTCAAGAAACATTGAAACCAATCACGAACACTAAGATATATTTATTTATTTCTATATCATCATCTATAATCATGAGATGACATATTAATTTGAATTACTTTATATAATTGAAACCATATATCAAAGAACTTACAATTATTTCAATCAATGCAACAAACACTCAAATCAATGCATAAATATATGGAAAGATTGCTAATTTAAACATAAATAAACAAGGCCTCACATCTGACAATACTTGTCACTATTAGAGTTAAGAATAAAAATTTAATAAAACACATAAACTATCACAAGCATTGAAGATATTTTAACCAAATTTTCCTTGGTTCACTGGGTCATATCAAGCCACGATGGAACATGAGGGTGGGGTTGGGGGGAATAATAGAGAAAACATATTATGTTTTCTCTATTATTCCACCCACACCCACCCATTTATTTTCTCTATTATTCCCCCCACACCTACCCATATGTTTTCTCTATTATTCCCCAGACCCCCACCCTCATAATATGTTTTCTCTACTATTCCCTGCACCCCACCTTCATAATATGTTTTCTCTACTATTCTCCACACCCCACCCTCATAATATGTTTTCTCTATTATTCCCTCACCCTCACCCTCATATATATATGAGGGTAGAGGATGGGGGGAATAATAGAGAAAACATATTCATATATGGGGATGGGGGAATAATAGAGAAAACATATTCGTATCTCACTTACCTTGGTTACATTTTAATTAACATTCAACCCAAGTCATCTGAGTCTCACATACTTTGATTTTTTAAGTGGGATAAATTCAAATTATGATTTATGATCGTGGACCATTTATTTCCCATATTCTTGGAGTTCAAATACATGGATTGGCAATTTCCATGTAAGGAAAAAATAAAAAAATCCAGTTACTTAAAAAATTTATAAATCTAGAATTTTTTTACAAAGAGCATTAATTCACTTAAGCACGTAAAGTAAGGAAAAGAGCCACCCACATTTTGTTGAAAAGTCCAATTGATCTTTTGTGATCATGAGGAGTCATTATAAAATCAACATCTATAAATATTACAGATTATTTTAAATTTTAAAGGATTATGTATTTATTAAATAATTTGATTTATTCATTTATTTTGAAGTAAATTCATGCAGTGATTTGACCAATGATTGATTTTAGGAATTGCAAAACAGTGGAGCAACTACGACCAAGGTATTTTGGAAGGAGCTTCAAATGAGAAAGAGACAAACTGAAAATAATATCATAGCCTATCAATGGTTCAAGTATGCAAAGCATCTTTATGAGCAAGATCCTAAGGTGGACCCTCCTCCCTTGGTCAACACTACTACTAAGCTCTTCACCATGCAAGAAATTGAGGTGGGTATCAAAAAGTTGGGTGTTGGAAAAGAAAAAGATTTAGTTGAACTTCAGTCAAAATATCTAAAGTGGGGTTCAAAAACTCTTGAACCTCACATTATGAAAATTTTCAACAACATCATTCAACAGGGATTCCCTACAGATTGGACAACACGCCTAACAATACCACTTTTCAAGAGTGGGGATGTCAACAATCCCTCGAACTATAGGACCATAATGATAAACCCCTTGTTTGTGAATTTATTTGGAAGTATGCTAGAAAATAGAATCGGCAAGTGGGCAGAAGAAGGGGATAAGTGTGCTAAAGGGAAAGTAGGTTTCAGACCTAAACACTCAACGATTGATCATGGTATAACTCTAAGGCACATCATTGAAAGTGTGGGAGAAAAAATAGGAAGCCTTTTGTTGCTTTGTCGATTTCAAAAAATCCTTTCACACAGTCCCTATAGATAAGCTTTGGCATAGAATGGAGGAACTTGGGGTTCATATACATCTTAGAGAATCCGTCCATAGGCTATATGAGGAGGTTAAATTCAAAATCATAACGTCAGCTGGTATCTCCGAAAGTTTTAGGAGCGATATTGGGGTCAAGCAAGGGTGTCCATTGTCCCCTACCCTCTTTAGCTTATATATTGACAAACTTGAAGAGTGGTTAAACTCACAGGAGGGTGATGGTGCTCTTTTGGGTGATTTTGTAATAAGGATTATTTTGTATGTAGATGACCTTATTCTAATTGCTAAATCTTCTCTTGGATTGCAAGAACACCTAATTTCCCTTCAGGTCTTTTGTAGTATAGTGGGAATGCAAGTCAATACTAGCAAGACAAAGGTGGTATTTTTTTCTAGCAAAAGAAAACATAAGCAACATAAGTTCTACTTTGAAGGAAACACTCTTGAAGAAGTGGTAGATTACAAATACCTTGGAATTGACTTGAACAAAAATCTAAGTTGTAAAGGTTGCAAAAATAAAATAAATTTGGGAGGTTGGAAAGCGTTATATGCTTCTCAAAATAGATGTAGAGAAGTAGAGCTATGGGATTGGAAGACTATGCAAAATCTCTTTGGGCTTTTAGTGATCATGGTGGTTCTATATGGTTGTGAAGTGTGGGCCAACAACACATCTGACTTACAGTGGAAACAAATTGAGAAGATTAAAAAACGCTTGATCACAAACAAGTTTAAAATTAAAATTTCAGTCCCTTATGATATCATGCTGAGTGAAATGGGGGCTACTCCTATTGAAGAAATTGCTATGGTGCGTCTCATAAGATATCTAAAAAAAATTGAGCAAATGGAAGACATTCGGTGGCCTAAGGTCATCTTCAATGACATATTGTGCAAAAGAAAGAAGACATGGATGAGACAAAATATTAAATGGCTTAGTAAATGGGATATCCACTTGAACAAGTGCCCTACGAATAGTAAATAGATAAAGGCTTTTGTTATTGATAGGTTCCACAAGAAAACTTGGGATAAAGGGATCGAGAGAAAGAAAGAGTATTATATTGAAGAGTTTAACCCCACATACAATCATCATCAAAAAGCATACATCGGGGCCAATATATCTTGGAGAGCCGAAATTCTTATTACCCAAATAAGAACCAATTCCCATCAACTTTGTTGTGAACCTGGGCATTGGAAAAGACCAAAAGAAGCTTAGGAAGAAAGGGTGTGTGTGTTCTGCGCCTTTGGAAAAGTGAAAACGGAAAAACATTTCATTTTAAAGTGTGAAGCTTTCAAAGACAACAGGGACAACTATAAAAATATCTTCACATCTATCTCTTGGAATAACTTATTCAGTGAGGGGACAATGGAGAAATTGGAGGAGCTCATCATCAAGTTGATCAGGAAAAGGGCTGAATTGTAGAAATCAGTGTGTGAGGTGGTCTGTCCCATAGGCTATTGTTAGCCTCGTGGACGTTAAAATCATTTTCTTTTCTTTTATTTCATACAAAAAAAGACCAACCCTCTTTTTTCACGTGGAACGTCCCGCTCCATTCTTCCTTCACACGAGCTAATGAGACAGTTGCCAAACATTTATTGCCACATGAAAATGCAAATAGGAGCCACTTGGACTCACATGGGACCGTGAATTATTGGCATTAACTATCATGGTGTGTGGGAATGGAAAGGTTCCTGGTAGGGAGCAATTCAAATGGTTTTGTATTTCAGAGGGAGCAAAAAACCGCTTTGAATTTCAGGGTGGTTCTAGTATTGGTTTTGTATTATGTGGGTGGATAGGAACTTGAGTTGAGGGGCCAAGGTTTGCAAGTCAGGGAGCCATTGGTGGTGGTGTTGGTGGTTGGGGTGGTGGTTTTGGAAGGATTTGTTGTTGTATAGTTATTTTCCTGGTCCAAATGCTTGAAAGGGAAATAGGGATTTCACATCAATCGAAATCCTTGAAGGAGTTGCCTAGACAAACCCCCGAGGAGATTGAAAAGTACTGTGGAAGTTGAGAAAGTAGGTCGTGCTTAGTACGTAGTGGGGATGGGACCGCAAAATGAATAATACTATTCAAACCTGTAAGCATTATAATATTTTCAATTTCGAAAAGGTTCGAGAAGGTTACCGTCAGCTCGAAGATAATTTCTCAAATTGAATGGAGATGTTTTTGTTTTTTTATTCAAATATTTTTTTCAATGAGTTTTTTCTAAAAATTCATAAAACTTAATATTTAAGTGATTGATTATATATTTAAGGTTTAATGGGGGTTTTAGAATCAAATTGATTTATGCATTTAAAAATGTAATTTAAACAAAAAATAATTATCATTTTTCCAACAATCAAGTTACTAAATTCCAGTAATAATTACCAAAAAGATTAACAACATAAAACATTTAAACTACTTTTAATAATTTAATAAGTACACATTAATTGTAAATTAATTTAATGCAATTTAAACAATAAATAATTGTGATTTTGTCAACAATAAGATTACAGAATTCCAGTAATAATTACCAAAAAAATTAAAAACATAAAACATTTAAACTACCTTTAATAGTTTAATAAGAATTGATTAATTGTTAATTAATTTATTAATACATATAAGTTAATTAATAAATGGAACTTGTTAATATATATCCATGTGATGGCATGATTATATTTTAATTTTTTTAATATTAAAGATTTGATCATAATAATTACCATAAGGTGGAAACATAGGAGGAAGGAATGGGTTATTGTAGTATAGTCAAACAAAGCACACCTCATTAACACCATTTTTTCCATGCATACAACTTACTTTTGTATTCTAATTCGTAAGCATTCAAGTTTGTTGTTGTCAGAAAATCAAATTCCATAACCTCGTGCAAGTGGTTATCTAATAGGATTTCTAGAGACCAGGAGTTGCAGGTTTAATGGAGGTTTGTTATGCACCTTTATAGGATTTTTAGAGACAAAGAGTGGGTAAGGGTTATTTTTGGAGGCCTAGATGGATCTCCTTAGGCGGATTGTGTGTATTTTTATCCCCTGGATTTTGAGTCTCTACATGTTAATGGAGGGTGGTTCTTAGCTACGTAGGATAGTGGACGTTAGTTACTTAACTAGCACACTCTAACTTCTTTGTCTGTTTAGTGGGTTAGGATAGATGTTTCTCTTCTGCTAAATTCTCCCTTGGAACCACTGACGTCTTAGCGTTTACAGCACACAGTTTTTCTAGTAGGAAGGCCCTGAAGTGACTGGCGATCATTCACCTCTTCCTTAATTACTGACAGTTATTTATCACATAAATTATCTGATGAGACTGTTCTCATGACTAGATTCAACTTACCCTCTGAGGTGGCAAGTGTCAAAAGTTTTGTGGAAACTTTTGAATGGATAGTGAGATAAACACACTCATGGGTGTGACTAATGAGGAGATTTGGGAGAGGGCGGGACTATTCATCTTGGTGGATGAGCTCTACATGAGTAAAGGTAGTAGGTGAAAACTTAATGGGAGTTTTAATAATCCACTAGCAATCTCAACGGAGTTACCTAAATCACCTATCTTAGTTTCAAACAATTACCATCAGCATAGTTGAGATATGGAACCTTCAAAGGGTTGCGATACTACATGTCAGGCTGGTGTGGTTCCCATCAGTTTATCCATTGAGTGTGGTGACCAGGTGAAGGGTTTCCAGGTTGACGGGAATAAGGTTGAGGTGTTAACTCCTTCTAGCGAATAGGTAGCGGAGTATCAAGGGGGTCACTCTAAGTGTAAGTGGGAATTTCTAAAATGTCATGCATGGTTGTGGAAGCCTAAGAAGACTAAACACAGGATGGTTTTGGGAATGAATGTGGGACTTGAAGAGTCATGCAATATTTCTCTTTGTGCTCTCGTGGGGAAGTTGGCCTACCAGTCGCAGTGTAAAATGCCTATATTGGAGTGGATGCTATGCACTTGGGAACCACTGTTGGGATATTCTCCTGAACTACTGACCCTACCGAGAGGGTGGTTTGGCTTTGTTTTTAAGAGCCCGAAAGACACATAGAGTATCTTAGACAGGTTGTGGGACTTTGAGGGTAGGAGTTTGATGCTGAAGAGGTGGCATGTTAGATTCGACCTGGCTACATAATATTTTAGCCATCGCCACCCTTGGTTCCTTCTCCCGGGTCTACCTCTCCAGTTGTGGAATGTCAAAGCGTTGGAGGTGGTTGGAAATGAATTAGGAAATTTCATCAAGGTCGATGAAAAATCTCTACAGGTGCAGGATCAGAGAATGGAAAAGGTTTTGGTGGAGGTGGACATCCATGCAGGTCTTTTGGAGTCTCTCAAAATAGAGTGGCGGGGACACATTATCGTACAAAGATTGGATTACTTGGGAATTCCTTTTAATTGTATGCTCTGTAAGCAAACAAGACACATTTGAAAGGAATGTTATCAAGATTTTGGGGCTTTGGTTGTGGAGGAATCCTTGGAAGACCTACCAAATGACTATTACACTTCTGGGGTGGACTCACAGGAGCCGAGGGATTTTTCTATTGCGAGGGCAGAGGAAAGTCCAAAACCTTCAGACCCCACCTTTGTTGGTAAGCTAAAATTCTACTATCCATCTCTTTATTTTACCTTATATGCTTGGGAAAGAGACCATTTAGATAGTATTTTTCTTCTGGATTTTATTCCCTCGCCTGTGGATGATAAGGGTTAGGATGTTGAGACTCTTCTAGAGGTTTCAGACTCTGTTGAAGTTCATATTGAGCCTAAACCTATGACTGTTACTACCCAAGAGATGGGTACTAGTGAACAACCCGTATTTTTTACTGTGGAAGATTCAAACATTTCCCCAGGTTACAAAGAACCTGATTCTAGTGACCACTCATTGGATAGTATGATTTCAGCTTTGGTACCTACCTTTAGAGAGGCTTCTAGCCCCATTCTGATTCTGACATACTTGGGGAAGGAAGTTGTGAATAGAACAGGTCCTAGTGGAGCTCTTGAGGCACCCAACTATGATGGGGAGGATATAGGGAAAGAACTTGCATGGTCACAGGGCTTGGGGTATGATTTTTCCCCTATCAAAACTAGGAGTGCTCACAAGAAGGCAGGGACTAACGTTTCCTTTTCTGCTAACCAGCTTACATCAAACATTAAACAGGGGGTGCTTAGAGGCATGAAATCCCTTGCAAGGGATTATTCATGATCCTCCTCTCTCTTAATATCATAAGGGTAGGAGGACCTCTAAAAGTGGCCTCCCTACGCAGGATTATCTCAAAAGATTTACCGGATATTATTTTTCTACAAGAGACTTTGGTGGCTGAGGAGAAGGCCAGACAATTCATGTTCAATCTTCATCCTGAGTGGATGATTTGTGTTTTCATTTCTATGGGGAAGTCAGGAGGACTTATGGTGTCTTGGGATCCTAAAATTTATGACTTAGTGCCTTTCTTAAGTTGTGGTGGTATTTTTTTGTCAGGTTCCAGTTTAGCTGATAAAAGGAGGATCTATTTCTTAAATGTTTATGCCCATGTACAGATTGTAAGCAATTCTGGGAAAAATTGGACGGAAGGGGCATGTTAGCACATGGTGATATGATAGTTGCTGGGGATATGAATTTTACGATCAATTCAGAGGAGGTTTGGGGTGCCACAACCTTGGTAGACCCATTGGTGGTCTTTTTTAAAGAATTAAAAAAAAAAAAAGTGTGTTGATGTCTCCCTAGCTGAGGTGGTTCATACATGGCATAATGGAAGAACTAGAGTTGAAGGAATCACAAAAAGGATAGACATAATCTATGTTTCAGAGGATCTTATTTCATCTTCGGATAGATATAGGTCATGGGTGGAATACCCTTATACTTTTTATCATGCTCCAATCCTGATTCAATTGGGTAATGGTATGTCAGCGGTTGCACACCCTTTCAAAATAAATCCAGCCTAGTTGCGTGAAGATTCTTTTGCCACTTTGGTTCATGAAGTGTGGAATGATTACTAGTTACAATAGGAAATAGGAGTGTAAAGGATATTAGTAAGGAATTTTATACATCTCAAGAATCAGGTTAAGTCTTGGTCAAAAGAAAAATGTTTACAGGAACAGTTAGCTTTGGATAAGATTGAAGAAGAACTAGCCATTCACTACAAACATAAGACTCAGGGATTGTATAGAGTAGTATCTGAACATCACTTGATGGTTCTAGAGGCTGAGCATAAAAGAGCGATGGCATCAAGAGAGAAGGGATATTTCGATCAAAAGCAAAGATAAGAATACAAAATTCTTCCATTATTTTGCAAGCTACATAAGAAACAAAAATCATATCTGGGAGATAAAGGATGAAGATGGTTTGGTTCATACAGGCCAGGAGGCCTTAAAGGAAGAAGCGTCTAGATTCTTCAATTCTTTTTTTCAGGATATAGGACAAAATTATATTGAGGAACATATAGCTACAGTAATATTGTTTCCAAGATTATTTATGGAGGAAGAAGTCATAAATATTGAAAAGCCTTGCTCCAATGAGGAAGTCCTTGAGGTTCTAAAAGGTTTTTCCAAGGACAAAAGTCTAGGGCTAGATGGGTGGACTGTTGAATTCTTTTTACACTTCTACGAGTTGGTTGGGAAGGACTTGCTTGATGTTGTGGAGGAAACAAGGCTTAGAGGCAAGGTAATCAGAATGATTAATTCGACTTTTATAGTGCTAATTCCAAAAGTCAACAACCCAGACACTTTTAGCAATTTCCGTCCAATTGCTCTGTGCAATTTATGTTATAAGATCATTGCAAATATTATAGCAAGAAGAATCCGGCCTATAATTTCATGCACTTTATCAGAGGAAAAATTGGGATTTATAAAGGGAAGACATATATTAGATGTTATTGGCACTGCACAAGAGTGTCTGCACAGTATAAAGGTTAAAAGACTTCAAGCAATTATTTTGAAGGTATATTTAAAAAAGGCCTATGATTGCACAAACTGGGACTTCCTACGATTAACACTTCTTCAATGTGGTTTTGGTATTCCCACTACAAATTGGATCATGGGCTATGTAACCTCCGCTGCTTATGTCATTATGATCAATGGAGATTCGTCTAAGTTCTTCCAGAGCAGAAGAGGGCCAAGACAGGGTTGTCCATTGTCTCCACTTCTGTTCATTCTTGTGATAGAAGGACTTAGCCTTTCTCTAAAAAAAGGACAAGCAGAAGGAAAGTTGTCTGGGATAAAGGTTTCTAGGTTAATTAAGATCCTGCACCTTCTCTTTTTGGATGACGTTCTAATAATGACAAAATCTTCGGTCACAGAGTAGGAGGAAATTAATAAAATTCTTGATGTTTTTTGTAGCATGACGATTCTGATGATAAATGTTCAAAAATCCTCTTTCATCCACTTCGGAGTTCATCAAGGCACTTTAGAATACTTAAAAGATTTATTTCATTACAACTTTATTGATCTATCAGAAGGATTCAGATTTAGGATTCTTCTTAAAACCTGACAGCTACAAGGTTAAGGATTGGTGGTGGCTCATCTCAAAATTTGAGAAACGCATAAGAGACTAGTGCAATCGATGGCTATCCCTGGGTGGTCGTTATGTGCCGATAAAAGAAGTTTTAGAGAGTCAACCATTCTATTGGATGGCTATGGCCCATATCCCGGCTACAGTTCTAAATCAGATTCACCAACTAGTTTTCTCCTTCTTATGGTCGATGGGAGACAATAATGAGGACAAAAAAATATGGAGGTTGGGGTTTGAGAAATATCTTCTTCTTCTATAGGGCCCTGGTGCCTAATACTCTTTGGAGAGTCTTGTTGAAGAATGACATTTGGCATTGGGTTATAAAGGATAAGTACCTTCCCCATGGAACTGTGACGACTTGGTTGAGATCAACTTCTTCTGTTACGTCTCAAGGATCCCCGAATTGGAAAAATCTTCTTAATTCTTTACCTTTGATCTTACAGTGGTTAGCCTAGAGTCCATGTTCAGGACACTCCATAATACTTGGGAAGGATGTGATTCTGGGCATGGGAAAGGACTTTTTTTTGTCAAACGATCTGGTGCTTTTACTCAATAAAAGAAATGTTTACTTCCTTTATCAAGTGATACAAGTTCTCCACCAGGGCATGATATGCTCTATTTGGTTAGAGATTGTAGGTTTGGGGCTGGAAGGTGATCTAGTTGTAGAATGGGAGAAGTTCAAAAGAAATATGATTGGATCATAGGTACATCTTCTTGATAGATCGGATGAATTAAAGTGGACAGGTGGTGATAATTTAGGGCAGATCACAGTAAAAAATGTTTATAACACCCTAGCTTCAAAAATATGGAAAAATAAAATTGGTGGCTGGAGGAAAAAATTGTGGTGTTGGGACTGTCCACAAAAAAAAAAAAATTTTGTCTAGCTTGTTGTAGAAAATAAATTTCTCGCTTGGAAAAATCTACAAAAAAGAGGATGGGTGGGACTAGGTATCTGCAATCTTTCCAAAGGCAAGAGGGAAATTGTTAAACATCTTTTTGTAAATTGTCCTTTCACTATATCAATTTGGAAAAGAATTAAACTTGCTCTAAATCTCTCTTTAGGATGGAATGGATCAACGGTGAGTGAGTGCTTTGAAAATTGGAATGTTCAGAATTTTACATATCCAACTTTGCCAGTCTATATTTGTTGGTTTATATGGCTTGATCGAAACAAGACTATCCTCGAGTTAGGGACTCCCTCTACATAGAAGATAGTTTACCAATCTTTAGGAGCGGTGGGTAGACCCAGGAATAAGGAAAAAGTTCATCATCCTAGATTTTCAGCATTTGTAATTCCTGAAGATAAAATCATCGGGTGGTTTGATGGAGAAGCCAAACAAAATGGAGATCAAAGTGGCGCAGGTGGAGTGATAAAGATCAATGATCACCCAGTTTATAGATGGACTTTAAATTGTGGTAATGGAACTAATACTACGGCTGAACTTTTGGGAGTATGGGCCTCTCTAACCCCGATTTCTAGTCTCTCAATTACAGATTTTCTTGTTCTAGGAGACTAAAAAATAGTCATTGATTGGATAAACAGGAAAGGCGCTTTACAGGTTGTTACTTTAGACTGTTGGAAGGATAGGATTTATGAGCTTCTCAAGTGCTTCGGGACTATATCCTTCGCTCATATTTATAGAGAAGAGAACCAAGAGGCTGATAGATTACCACAACAGGCTCTTCAAAAACCTCCAGGGAGCATAGCTTACAATCTTTAGGAAGGAGGCCATGAGGGCCCTACTCTGTTTTTAAAGTTGTTTTAGTTGTCTCAGGGGGAGTTCACATATTATGTTTTTGTTATAGTTGGGTGTCTCCATAAGTGCAACCTACATCTATGTTCAAAAGGCTCTTATCTTCTTGACAAATGTTTTTTTTTTAACAAACTTCTATGTAATTTTGTTGGAATATTCCATGAAAACAAAAGGGTCTTTTGATGTAATGACTGTTAAGAGAACAATTTATATTAATATAAATATAATGTGAAATTTTGTACGGAAAAAAGAAAGATCACTTTTTCTGATGTGGATGCCTCATTAATGATCATTGTTTTCTATTCAATGAAGATATTAGAAGATCCAAGATTACAAGGATCTTGTGTTTTGAGATTTTAATAAACATTTTATCTTTTTAACCGAGATTACAAGGATCTTGTGTTTTGGGATTTTAATACACGTTTTATCTTTTTAACCTTTTTTCTGGGTAGCAATGTATGAAAGTGATATTTTTTATTGTTTAAATTGTATTTTTTAATTTGAAAGATTAAAAAAATATATATTGATATTTATATATGTAATGGGTAAATAATTTTATTTTTGTTTGTAATGGGTAAGTAAATTTTTTTATCACTTGGTCAAAAACAAACTCTACCCGCTCAAGCTTCATCACAATGGGCTAAATACAAACTCTATTTCCGCTAATTTTGAAATTCATGATCTTCAAAGAAGAAATGCATGCTCTTAACCATTAAGCTTATGTAAACTATACTAAACACAACACAAATAATCATATTAATTATTAAGCACTAGTTCGGAAGAGCCCAATTCTATTATACTCATGCAAAATGAAACAAAACAAGGGATAGATTGTCATCACCCTTACAAAATCAATTTGAACATTTGTTAATTTATGACTCGTAAAAGAGCATTCGTTCAGGAAAACATGATAAGATATATAGAAGTAGGGCATATAAAAGCCAAAAAAAATTGGTTTCAAATGCCCTTGACATCCCCGATAATGGTTGTGTCATTTTCCTAGATAAGGCTTCCGAGTAAGAATTTGATTTCCCAATTTGATTTATTTATTTTTAATAAGTTTGTTATTAAACGAGAATTATACCTTTCTACACCTACATTACAAAATATTAAGATATAAACAAATTTTATGAATTGGTAGATAGTTAGTTGCCCATGTAACTCGATAACAAAGAATCCAATAATAAATACAATGTGGAAATCAGATATTGTGATGAAATTGTATATAGGATATTTAACTATTATGGATCTTATAATACTCTAAAATTAGATTATGTAATTTGTTTTCTTAGATGTTAAATTAATTATTACTAATTTATTACTCAATATTAAAATAATAAAGTGAAAGAATAATCAAATGAACACATCATCTATACAAATGAACACAAGATGTATCTTGGAAAACCCAAATAGAAGGTGTGCTCTGCTCTCTTTTTTTAGTTATGAAAAACAAGTACAAAGAAAGGGGTACTCACTATGGAGTTTTCTTTAACACTATGGCATGAATAGTTGCTACATAAACTTCTACGTCCTCTGTTATGTTCTCAAAATACCACTCTTAGATGCTCTTCTCAACTATGGAGCAAGTACAATGCTAAAGAACTGAACACCTTCTCTTTCTAGTGGCCCGATATTTAACATAGCCCAATAGTTGTAAGGGTTGGGGTTTTTGCATCCTCAACCCTTAATTAGTGATAAGGTTTTGGACCTTACAAGAATATTCTTGAAATTCCACGTGTGGATAGCCCCACATGTGTGAGTAATGGGGGTTGACATGGCATCCACTCATACCATGGTAGTCAATATGGTAGGTCAACTTATAGTAACTTTGACATACGAGCTTTGATTGAGGTTATTTTCACACCATTGGAAAGGTCTAGATGTGTAGAATAGCATCTAAAAGGTTGTGTTTTATGATCACAAAGTTTTAACCACAAAATGTATTTTTATGCCTCAAAATGAATTAAGAAGATTCTTGACCCAATCTCCAAACTAAAACCTACCACTAAAATGTACCTTTGCAAAGCAATTCCTTTTCTTCTCTCCTATTCAATTGAAAATGTGATGAGTAGCAAAATTTACATTATTTATGTAATCAGTACCAAAAGTTCCATTATTATAATAGTCTATTATCTTTGGTTGTGAATGAGTACCAACCACTAAAAATCTAAAAGGTTATAAATAACTTGCCTTCTTAAAAGAATCATACATGGTGCAGCTTAAGGTACAAACCTTGCATGAACGAAGTGGCCGCTATGTATCATTTGCATGATTTGTTCGACCAGAATGATGTCGATCATGTCGTTGAGTATTTGGGATGATAGATGATGACCTTGATGAGGCCCTCTTGTTGAGATTGCTGATGACCTTGATGAGGCCCTCTTGTTCAGATGGCCACCAAGATTCAAGATTCAAAACTCAAGAATGAAATTGAAAGAGCTCTCCCAAATTCAATTGCTATGCTCGGTGGTCAACACTCCCAAGGACTTTTGTGAGGCATACACGCGACTATTGATCGGCTAGAATTTTCTAAATAGCCACGCACTATATTAAACGAGGCGAATATTTGAGACAAGCTCTTAAGACATGTGATAATAAGATATGAGCTAGTTTTTAATATTTTAATATTTACTTAGTTGTAAGAAGTATGCATGGAGTTTGCAAGATTATTATATTGTGTTGAAATGCCTTTTCACTATTTTTTTTGTTTATACTTTAAAGCATTTTCATAATTATATTGTGTTGAAAGGTGGTCTTTTCAGTGTTTATTTTGTTTCATATTTATTTATATATATTTATCTATTTTTTAAAAGTTAATTTATCTATTAGTAGGGATTAGTATGTTTAGAGAGATGGTATGAATGGGATAAGGATTTGGAAAAAATGCTTGGTAAATATACAGGGCTTGAATCTTGCTTTAATTCCACCAAGATGTCATTAAGAATGACTTAAAATAGTACCATAAGACTTAGAAATTTGAAGGGAAATGACTTAAAAATTTTCATGAGAAGGCTTGAAAATTTTAAGTGTCACACAAATAAAAATATGGTGAGATGTGGTGTGTATAGCATGAAAATAGTTTTTGTGCAATACAACATGTATCACACATTAAAAAAATTGAATGCAATACAATGTTAATTGCCCAGAGAAGATGTGAAGGCTGCCATGTATCACACCAAAATAATATTGGTGTGATACATTGAAACCTATGGTGCAATAAAGGAAAATGAGTCTTCCTTGTGCTAGCAAAATAAATATTTCGGTGATGCGATAAAGGGAGCAAATGAAAGTAAATATTGTCTCACGACACTATAAAAAGGATTTGCCACATGGATGAGATCTTCAAAAGGATGTGATACACTGCAAAGAAGGAAAAATCATTGCGCAATGTCGTAAAGATCAAAAGATTGTGGTGATGCAATATCGCCAGAGTCTAAAGATTGTGGCAGTGTACACCACAGGGAAAAGAAGATGGGAGTGATACATCAGGTATCGCATAAATCTCAAAATCTTCAACCTTGAGTTTTTCAAAGATATATCCATACTAGTGCACCCACATAACATGTAGGTGATGAACGCCAATAAGCGATTTCAATTAATATTTTTATATGAAATCATTGGACACAAGGCATCTCTGAGTTCGATTTTAACTCTAGAGGCCGTCACGAGAAGACAATATTTGTATAACGTACAATATATATTAAATTTCATGTACAGAGTTCCACCAAAGATTTCAGTGCTATTGTTGATATTAGAGGATCACCCAGAATTTAAAATTTTCACCTACATGTTTTATTTATCACCTACATGTTTCTCCACTTTTGAATTTATTTTCCAACATATTAAATACCAAAGCTTTCAATCGTGAATTGTCTTCCTCGTGGGTTGCCTATGTGGAGTCTCTTAATGCTTAGCCTGTTTTACCTCAACTATGCTTTCTGACCTCTTTATTTTAAGGTAATGCTACTGACTATGGCCATTTGGTAGACTAAGGCTCCATAGATGGTATTGAAAGTTATCGCAGCCTATTGATGGCAATCACTTTATAATATATATTCTAGATATTCCGAGTTTTAATTTGTTATCCACATACATTCTTAATCCAGTAGAAAAATGTTGGAAAACCATAATATAATATAATCTGAAGTGAAAATCGAATTTGCATGTGTTCGCTGGAGGGAGACCCACATATATTTCGGTGAGATAATAATAATAATATATTATATTATATTATTATATAATATAAGGCCAGCTAAGGATTCAATTGTCTGCTATTCGGTTGAAGATCAAGTTGTTGAAGAGCCAACTCGAGCCAGCCCAGCTGCCTATTATATATATACTGGAAGAATTCCTTCGCAAATAAATTGAACGTCGTTACTTCCAGCAGAAAAATGTTAGAAAACCATAGTATTTTAATTTTATAATGAGAAGCTGAAATTTGAATGTCGTTCAATATTAAAAACTTAAAATATTATAATATTGAACCCGCTGCAGTGGAATGCATCCCACAGGTCCCAATCATGTGAAGAGCAACTTGCCCATCCCTAAATGGTGTAGCTTCTGCTCCATTTTAAATATCAAGATTAATAATAATCTGATCATAGATAATAATAGTCTTAAATTTAGGGTCTTGTAAAACTCACTGTTAGTTGCTGGCGCAAGGTTATCTATGAGATAATCGAGACTGTATTTCCATCACGATGGATTTTCTTGGCCATCCTCATGTATTTCCATCACGCTGAATTTTCTTGGCCATAGTCATCTTGGTGCTTTGAAACACAGTCTTTGAATCTACACTAAGCATACACTTAACAGGTTAGAAAATCAAATTAACAAAGAAAATCCATAGTCATCTTGGTGCTTTGAAAGAGTCTTTGAATCTACACTCACACGTCAGAAATCAAATTAACAAAACATACATTTGCAGAGACAAGGTCAGAAAATCAAATTAACCAAAAAAACCACCATTTGCAGAGAAAGGGAGTAGTTATAATAATAATAATAATCTATTTTTAAGGTCAAGGCTAAGCCAGTACACCAAATTGGTGTATGAGACTCCCTTGTTTGTGGGACAAGGGACCCCCTTCGCCCAGCGATTTGAACCTGTAACCTCTTAAGAGGAAACACATGTTCTTAACCAAAGTGATTGAGAGCTTAGATTTCTTGATGAAACTCTCCCATTCATAAAACCTCAAAGTCTGTGAACTTCCTCTCACAACATCCAACATCTTAAAATGTAGCCGCAATGCGTAGGGTTGGATTTTTAAAAAGAAAATCGCATCCATATCTAGCTATAGTGCCAAACGCCATGTTAATCCAACTTCCGCCATGTTAACCCCGACTGTTACTTGAAACAGAGACTCTTAATTAAAACATGGACGTGTTTCACTCCCATGCAAACCAAAACGAAACGTTTTCCCAATATGAGAGCATCACATGTGTGATGAGTTAACTAATGTGTGCCAAATGCCTCCCAAATGTGGCATTCATAGTCGGCCTCTTCAGATTCATAATTTGATACTTGTTATTCATAGTTGAAAGTGAGAATGAGGTGTTTTATATATATATATTTATTTTTGTTAATTAAATAAATGTGATAATGAGTGGTTAGTGTAGTAAATTATTAATCATATTAAGTAAATGTGAAAAAGTAAATAATAAAACATAAATATTTATAAATGCAAGGAAGTTATAAATATTAAATTTCATTCATTGATCTGGGAGAACGATCAAGAATATGCCAACATCTTCACTTATTGTCCATAAAATTAAGAATTATAATTAGAAGATTATTAATTGTGCCCATTTCCAATAGATGTACTATCCACATAACAAGTGATGACATAGACCATACAGACTACGTGTACGAATACAGTCCACAGTGACAAAATAATGTAAAGATGCTAACATGAATTGTATAGAAAATGACGTGGACAGAGTCCACTCTATCAGAGTCTAGGGCATGGCGGGTTGAAAAGACTTCGTTTTTGCTGAGCTGAAAGGACCTTGTTTTCAGCGAGTAGAAGAAACTCACCCATCAACAAGCAAGAGAAACTCCCCTATCAACGAGTTATAGAACTCACCAATCAGAGAGTCAAGAGAACTATCGCTACGGTGATATAAATTACTTTGCACATCGGCAGACCAAAACAACTTGAAGCCTAGCAATATGACTGTACAAATGATGATGTGGACCATACGGATGAGGCGTATGGTGGTAGGTTTCATGTACAGATGATGACATGGACTGTATGAATGACGTGGACAGGGTTCATGGGAAAATTCTGTGTACCGTGGATTGCACGATTGATGATGTGGATAGGTCCACATGGCAAAGTCCATTATGGAAAGGGATAAGTACCGAACGAGAAGTTGAAGAATCAATGGCTCAAATTCATCTCTGATCGTGAGATCAATGGTCGAAAATGTTTCATCAGCAACCTAAAAATGTTTTGACTGGAAATATTTAGTTATCGACGCCTTCAACTTTTCTCACCCATCGACGATTGGTGGGAACTATCTTCCATCAGAGATTGCTAAGGATTGATCTCATCAACACCCACAATTTTTCTTGGTTATCAGCAATTGGAATTACCCTTCTTATCGGCGGCCAGAAGGAACTTGTCCATCTAAGAAGAGAAAATTACTTCCTCATTGGCGCCCTCAAATTTTTTCCGTCGGGCACTTGGAGAATTCTTATGATCAACAATTTGGATGGATTTTCCATCAATACTCAACAGTTTCTTTGTATCAGTGCATTGAACAATCTCCTTGTTTGGCACCCCAATCTTTTCTCCTCTAGGAAATCTTTTACTTTTAGATTGGTTAATTTAAACTCAAAGTATATTATATACGGATTCATCTAATAGTGTTTTCTAGTATCAATACACAGGTTTCTCCGTAAGTTTAATTTGTTGTTAGCTTTATAGTGTTAGCCTAACTAATATAGGCCATTTCCCTCATTTGTGTATGTTGTTTAATATGAATAAGTCAAGAAAGCTTACGTTTCTTGCCCATCTTGGGTTCTCGCCACATTTTTGGTTTGTTTGTTGGTATGAATGAGTTAAGAGAGTTTATGAATTCATTTGTGAATCTTTTGAGGAGAAGTTTAGTATAATATTATGATTATTTAACCATCATAAAAATAACTTTGTTTTATTTCCCTCCCCCAAAATACAATTAATATTTTGGAGTTGAAATCAAAAGATACATCATTTAGCCTTTCACCTAAAATAGAAGTATCTAGACTTTCTTCGATATGTACTAAGTTTGCTTATTATAGTCTTCTAATGTTAAAAAGAGCTTTTGAAGAAAATCATAAAAAAAGTTACATGGCATGATAGACATAGTCACTTATGATCATAGAAAACCTATAAAAACTAGGCTCATAAGAAAAAAGAAAAACCTATTTCATCAGGGCCACCATTCAAAAAAGAGACTTCATAGTATCTGAGATGAGAACACTTTTTCTAAATTCTTGCTTAGAAAGGATCCCCTCTTTAAAAGATAAAGCATGCTTAGAAAGTTTATTTGCTAGGGCATTTAATTCTCAATACATATGAGCAAAGAGATTTTTGCAAACTTCCTTTTACCTTCAAAACTCTACAAATAATTGGATCAAGAAGAAAATTTTCTTTTGGAATTTTCCATTAGCCGTCTATCAACATCTTGGAATGTCACAACACTTGAAGCTTCTCAATACCTCTCTCTAATGTTTCTTTTAGAAGAATCCACAAAACATAAAACTTAGTTTTTTTATTTGAACCTTGTCTGGAACTATATTTGATAGAAATTATAGAAATGAAATAAGTGTTGCTTGGAGAGAGAGAGAGAGAGAGAGAGAGAGAGAGAGAGAGAGAGAGAGAGAGATCCCTACAAATACATGGACCTCCTCACCGTGCTCCATTGAAAGCCCCCAATATATAGAGTGATTTATGATAGGATCTTTAAGTTCTCTAGGATCTTTTGGCTTTGTAGGTTTCTAAAATCCCCCATAGGAGAATCTAATTTGATGATCATCTTGCCTAGGAGAGATCTTTTTTCTTTTAAAAATCATTTTATTTCTGGATAGCCATAGTCCCCATAGCACAAAACAAGGCAAATCTCTATGAAAAAATTTAGTCTTATAAAAAAAACAACTCTTGAAATAATATATTAATGAATCTTTATCCCACTTGTTGTTTCCACTTGACAACAAAAATGGTTCTTTCTAGACTATTTTTAAAAATGGCATAAAACAAAGATATGGTCTATAGATTTGTTGCCTACCTTACAAGAGAACACATAAACCAATCCCATTCTAGGTTTTTTTTTCCTACTATCCCAAGTTAAAATTTTGTTTTTCAAAGAAAGCCACAAAAAAATTCTTGTTTTGAATAAGTTTTCAAGCTTCCAAACTACCTTCCACCACCATAACATATCCCCTCTCTGATCTTCTACCATTCTAGCTTCAAATCCTAACTTTGTTATGAGAACCCTAATACTTTATTTTTTGATGACTTAAGCTTCAGTAAAATAAATGGCACTATGCTTTAGTAAAACTAAAAACTATGACCATTCCACTTCCTTTTCACCTTGCAAAATCAACTCCTCAACAGATTTCCATCCCTGAACCCTACCATCTAGTCATTTTGGAATAACAACCTCTTTCAGCATGAAAATCCCCAAAGTATGCAAATTGGACAAAAGATTAGGAAACAACCTATAATTTCCACAACATCCAAGCCATGGGTCCTCTCCTATTCTAAGTTTCTTTCCTCTTCCAACTTTCCATGTAGTCTAAATGCCAACTAGAGGAGAATATTTAACCAAGGATTTCAAAACAATTAAGGAACCATTTACCAGTTTTCTTTTCAACCTTATCCATTATTCAACTAACCTTTTATTAAAGTATTTTAGTTTTAGCAATTTACCCCATAAACCAGTATTAAATAAGTCTCCAAAGTCTTTTAGCAACTAGGAATTGACCAAAAGCAAAAATATTATTTAGTCCTTGACTCCTTGCCTCCTTTGGATTAGAATTTTTTGACCATTTGATCAAGGGGATACCTTTAGTTTCCTTCTTTCCTATCCACAAGAAGATAAAAAAATTCTTTCTAATTTTATTCAAGATCCTTTTAGAATGTGAACTATTGGCATCCAATATACTACAATGCTCTTTAACACTAATTTCATCAGTGCCAATCTACCTCCCTGAGACAACCATATATGGAACCAAACTAAGATCCTTACTTCTATTTTATTAAATATCCTAAACTAGTTTGCAAATTTGTAATCATTTGGTTTAAGATGAAAACTTGGATGTTTGACTCCTTTATCTAAATGATTAAAAATCATAAAAAAAAATGCATTATCATCCTTTCGAGATCTTCCTCGAAACCATTGAACAATATAGTTTTTTTTTTGCATATGAATTTCCATCCCAATGGTGTTACAATAGATCTCAAGGATTCTTTTGATTTGGTTAATTTCCCTTAAAGAACCGTACCCAACTATCATTATATCATCTAAAGAAAACTAGTGAGAAATTACCATTGCATTTGACATCTTAAGGCCACATATGTTCACTTCACTTTTGGCCATTGAAGACAACCTTATTTGTCCTTCTACCACCAATAAGAACAAGAAGGGTGATAATGGACTACCTTGTTTAAAACCTTGGGAGGCATTAAGCATTAAAAAACCCAAAAGGAGATCCATTGCTCAACACCACAAAGGAGGATGAAGATAAACATCCCATAATCCAATTTACAATATGAAGATTTATTTCCACGTAAAGAAGCACCAACCTTAGCTACAACAAATTTACAATGTCATAAGAGTTTTCTAACTAGTCAATTTTCATTACCACTATTGGATTTTTTTCAATCGTTATTGAGTGCAATCCTTCATGTGTAGTCCCAACTGCATTATGAGTTTTCCTATTGAATATAAATCTAAGTTATTCCTCTAAAATGACCATTGGCAAAATAATCTTCATTCTATTTTCTATTATCTTGGACATGAGCTTGCAAATTAAATTGCACAACAAAATGGACCTAAACTCTTGAAAAGAGGAGGGCTCATTGTTTTTTGGAATAAGTTCTATAGATATGGAATTTTGGACTCCTAGTACTTTCTTTGAAATTATGGGATTTTTCAATCACATTTAGGAGCTCCTCCTCTAGTAAATGATAAAAAACCATTTAGAACTCAACAACGCAACCATGAAGACCTAGACTCTTGGCTTTCTTAAAGAATTTAGCGCTCTCTTAAGATCCTCTTTAGAAATTCAAGCTTCCAATTCCTAATTCATTCCATCATCAATCAATTTGGGAAAATGCATAATCACTTTCATTAAGTAATACATATTTTCATTTTCAAGCTCTTTGAATAGTGATTGGAATTTTTTTTCCTTACTCCTACAATATCACTAAAGGATTTTACCTTTGAACCATTTGATAAACCTATTTCCAAAATGGTATTTACTATAATGTTCTCTTCTAAATGATCATAATGGAGGATGACTCAATAGCTTATATGACTTCCGTAGGCTATATTCAAGAAGGAAAAATGGAGTCAAGGAGGTTTATTTGGTGTCAAACCCTAAAGTGACATTAAATAAAATGAATAATTATATTTAAATGAAATTGGAGCGAAAACTAATTGAGGGTTTGATTTGGTCAAAAAGAGGGAAAGATCTAGAAGGCCTGGAGGAAGGATAAATAGAGAGGTAACCCCTCTCTTTGGCATTATGAGTTGATATCTTGTTGGTGTGATGTTGAGCCAAGTTTTTGTTAGGGGTTAGCAAACTCCTTCCATTTCATTTTAGTTTTGGTGGTGCAATATCCACCTTGGCTAGACCAAGAGGTGGATTCAGCTGGAGTCCTTGTTTGAGCTCATTATGGTGTTTGGTTTCTTCTTGGAGAGGGTTTGGAACTGTATCAACTTACGCAGGGAATTCATGACATTCTACGGAGGAGTTCCGGCATATAGTCTGCAGGTGACAGGAGGGTTTCAGAGCAACAATAAAAGGAGGCACCCCCATGGGTGTATCACAGAGTATCCCATGAGGCCCCCACGTGTTTCCCAGCCTCATCCCGTGAGGCCCACAAGTGTTTCCCATCCTTGTCCCACAAGGCCCCAATGACACGGGGTTGCAGGAACGATGACCATATTGCATAAGTAGAGGTGATTAGGAGTGGATTGAGGTCATGCCGGTGAGGGTTGAAATTCAGACAAGGATTCCTCATTGTTTTAGGAGAATTGACATCATCATCAGGATTTCTTGTTTGTTCTTTCTTTTAGATACTACAACTACATTGCAACCAATAGATCTGTTTTAGGACAGTTTGGAAGCTATTGTTACAACAAATAGATATCTTTGTACTGTGTGAGTTTATTTCTCCATCCATAATGAATATTCCATGGTTATCTTATTTATTCTATGTGTAATGGGTGTATGAGACATGTTTATCTTGATAACATATGCAAACTATTTGTAAGGCTCTTCCAACAACAATAATACAAAGTGTTTGATAAAATCACACAAAGAAGAAGAATAATTTGGGTAGCAAAAATATTTTCACCATTTATCCTAGTTGAGGACATTACAGTGGTATTAAAGATGGTGATCTTGCCAGCTTGTGATTTCTTGAGGTATTGATGCCAAGGAAAACTAAAGGACGAGGGAAGTAACCTACCCCAAAACCAGAATCATCAGAAGAAGTATAAGTAGAGGGAGTTATGGGGGACCATTTCTAAGATATAACCATACAACTGTTCGTGTCCATAGCTCATGGGAAACAATAATTAAGACAATTCCTGACACATTATTTTTTTAGAAACCAAGCAAACCAAAACCAAGGAGGTACCAATGGAAACCATGCATAGTCTAGCCATAAAGGTGGTAGGAATCCTAAAGGGAGAAATACCTATGTGACAACACAGAGTGTCTTCCAGGCAAGGAGAAGAAAGGTACCCAAACCATTATTACCACAATTCTTGACTGGGAAGGCTACATGAGCATAGGAGCAACCAAATTAGGGGTTTGATATTAACACCTCATGCAACAAGTACAAGATGATAGATGGAGATATATGTGAGAAAATTTCCTATAATGACTTCTGTGAACTCAAAAATAAGTACATACCTAGGGAGTGGAACAAAGGAGCACAACACCAACAGAACTTTGACCTCATGCAGAAGATGGGAAGGTTGACTATCCCAACCTTTAATGGGTCTTCCAAAAGTATGTCTAGATAATGGGTGCATAAGTTGGACACATACCTCCAACCTAACCCAATAACCAAGGCAGAAGAAATTAAGTATGCCACCCTTCACTTGGAAGGAGAAGCTCATGAATGGTGGTATCATGGGATGGTGACATTAGGGCACACCAACATCACTTTATATGTGGAATTCACTCAGAGTTTCATAGACAGGTTTGACAAGAACCTTGAGATACACTTCAGGGAGTTGGCACAATTGAGATAGAGAGGTACGCCTGAAGAATACATTTCATTTTTTCAAAGGATGGTAGTTATGGTGACAGATATTTCTCAACAAGGTTGGTGATGCTATTCACAGAGGGTCTAGATGAACACTTGAAAGGATGGGCGAAGGCCTTTAGGCCAACTACATTGTAGAAGACCATAATGAGAACCCATGACATGAAGGATGCAATCTCCAAGAAGGTACCAACAAAAACCTTCGACACTCAAGGGGGTAAGAAGACAAAGTTTCCCTATAAACCATGGACAGGGAAGGACATGATGGATAAGGATACTCAAAAAGAAATAAGAAGGAAGAAACTTTTCTTCATTTACAAATATTTGTGGGAGCTGAGTCATCAATGTATGGGAAAAGGTAAAGTCCATTACATTGAGGTAGTTTCCAATAAGGAGGAAAATGGTGATGATGAATGTACTGGACATGATAACGGTGAGCCATTGCATGATGCATAGCAGGAGCCATTATAGGATATCCTCAAGGGAGTAACCATTGCCACACTTTTAGGAGTCCCTAAATATTACACCTTCAGGGTCAAAGGTATTATGCAGGGGCAGAGGGTTACAACATTGGTTGATGGAGGAGCCACCCACAACTTCATCAATGTTTCACTTGTCACAAGAAGACAAATTATGATAGAGGATTTTGAGGGATTCAATGTGGTAGTATCAGATGGGTACAACATGATGTGTACTCATAGGATTAGGGGATTGGAGGTAACATTGGGAAGCTATATGTTGACCGATGAATTTTATGTCCTCGATTTAGAAGATACTCATGTGGTGCTAGGATTTCAATGGCTGTACTCATTGGGAGATATCCACATGAATTATCAAGGCTTAATGACGAAGTTCTAGGACAAGGGTGGACAAAGAGTCATCCTAAGAGGTATGTTGACAAGTGCCCCCAGAATCATGTCTAACCAATGCATGGAGGCCCTTTTTAGACATGGGGATTGGCTTGTGCAACTGAGTGGTTGATCACCATGGAGAATCCATCACAGGATTGCCAACATTACCCTGTGAATATCTAGGAATTGCTTGGAAAGCATGAGAGGGTATTTGAACCCTTCACAATAGGGATACCACCTGACAGAGGACTTGATCATGCCATTGAGCTAGAATAGGGGTCAAATACCGTGATCACTACCCCCTACAGGCATCCGAAGAGATTCAAGGATGAAATAGAGAAGGCCATAAAGAAATTTCTAGAGATGGGACATATCAGGCCTAGCTCTAGTCCTTTCACTTCTTCATTTGTACTGGTAAAGGAGAAATATGACACTATGAGGATGTGCATAGACTACATGGCATTAAACAAGAAGACCATAAAAAATAGATACCCAATACTCAGGATTGATGAGATAATCAATGAACTACATGGGGTAGTGTACTTTTTAAAGGTTGATCTATGATCAAGATACTACCAGATTCGAGTGAGAGAGGAGGATATCCATAAGACAACATTCATATGTCACTATGGGCACTATGAGTTTCTAGTCATGCCCTTCGGGTTGAATAACACACCAACTACCTTTCAGTCATGCATGAACCATATCTTCAACAAATAATTGAGGAAATTCTTATTAGCGTTCTTTGATGATCTTCTCATCTATAGTAGAATGTGGGAGGAACATCTGAAGCATGTGGACGATATTCTCACCATTATGGAGGAGTAGTCTCTTTTTTCCAAGGAGGCAAAGTGTGAGTTCGGGTTGATAGATATCCTCTATTTGGGGCATGTGATTAGTGTTGAGGGAGTAAAGTTGCATCAAGAGAAGATCTGGACCATCTTAGATTGTCCCACCCCTAGGAAACTCACATAGTTGTGAGGATTATTTGGGATATGCAACTATTACATGAGTTTTTTGAAAGGAGTTTCACAATTGGCTACACCATTGACATACCTCACCAAGAAGGGGGTGTTTCTATGATCATAGGATGCACATGTATCATTCGAAAGAATGAAGAGAGTGATGAGAACTTTCCCAATATATTATCACTCCCATATTTAATGCAGACTTTTTTCCTTGAGTGTGATGCATCCAGTGAGGGGATAGGAGAAGTATTGATGCAAAAACGACACCTGATAACTTTCAAGAGAAGAAAGATAAGGGATCCCAAGAAGATATATCTTATCTATGATAAGGAGATGTTGGACATCATGAATGCATTGGAAAAATTCATACAATACTTGGTAGGAGGACGCTTTGTGGTTAGGATTGACCACAACATCTTGAGATATTTCTTGGAGTAGCAAGACCTGAATGAGAGGCAAGAAAAATGGGTGAGTAAGGTGCATGCATATGATTTTGCCATTGAGTGTGTGATGGGGAAGAAGAATATAGTTGTTGATGCCTTATCCAGTAGACTTGTAGACGTCTCCATGATAGATATCTCAACAGATTGGAAGTCCATCCTCTTGGTGGAATACTCCAAGAATGCATTCTCTTGTGAGATGATGGAGGAAATATTAAGGATGATAGGTACAAAGTAGTATATGACATTGTCTACTATGAAGACATGATCTATCTATTGGTTTTGGAGACTGATCATCTTCTTGATTCAGAGGTATTTGTTTTTAGCCATGTTTATACCCCATGAAGACTGTACACCCCTCCGTGTGGCGGGGCTTTCCCACCCTATGGGGGTTCGGGGGCAAAGCCTCAGAAGAAAAAAATGCCTTGTAAATGTATATTGTAATTTCATAGTCAATCTAGACTGTTCATTATAAGGTTGCAGATATGACAGTAGAAGTTATTTTAGGGTTTTTTCCCTTATAAGGCAACCCTCTTTTATGAGGGAATTGTATTGCGGCTGTGTATGTGTGTGATTATTGTATTTTGAGAGAGGATACCATGAGAGAAAGAATAGGAAGTTACAACGACCGTGTTGTAGGTTGTATCCCTTCATTTTGCTGGATAATAAAAAGGAAGGACCTGGTAATTTCTCTGGTGGACATAGCCCACACTAAGTGAACCATGTATATCTGTGTCTCTATTGTATTCTACATATTTTTTGTTTTATTTCCACATTTGTCTTATTTTATTGCTCCGGGATCCTGTTTTTCCAACAACTGGTATCAACATGAAAGGTAACTCGTAGGAAAAGAGGGTTCCTGGTTCGAGTGGGAGAAATGGAGAAAGATGAAAAGTTTAGGGTCGATAAATATAATGGACAAAACTACCAGTTATGTAAGATCCAGATGGAATATTATTTATATCAGAAGGATCTATTCCTACCATTTGGTGGAATAGCAAAGAAGTCGATGACCATGAAGGAAGAAGAATAGGAGGTTATTGACAGAATGACAATGGAAATGATACGCCTGATTCTTGCAGCATCGATGGCTTTCAATATTTCAAAAGAAAAGACAACAAAGGAACGTATGGATGCATTGGATAAATTGTATGAAAAACCGTCTGTTTCCAATAAGGTATTTATAATGAAGCGATTATTTAATATGAAGATGTCAGAAGGTGGGTCTGTTGTAGATCATTTAAATGAATTTAATACGGTTATTGATCAACTAAGTTCTGTAAAAGTGGACTTTGATGATGAGGTTAGTGCTCTTCTAATATTTTTCTCATTGCCAGAAAGATGGAACATCTTGGTCATGGCTATAAGTAACTCTATCTCTAGTTCAAACACTTTAAAATTTGATGATGTTGTTGGTGTTATCCTTAGCAAGGAAATGCAATAGAAAAGCACAGGTGAGACATAAGGTATTGCATTAAACATGGAGAATAGGGGAAGACCAAAGGATAGAGGAAAGGGCTCAGGGAACTGCGGGAATTCTAAGAAGGGAAAATCCAAATCCAGACTAGGAAAAATAGAGTGCTATAATATTGGAAAGAAAAGAAATCTAAAGAAAGATTGCAGATCTCCAAAGAAACAAAGAGATGGACAGCAGGAGAAAAATGTAACAGATGATGTGTTACAAGATGATTTGATTCTTTCTGTAGATAATATTTCTGAGTCTTGGGTAGTATATTTAGGGGCTTCATTTCATGCCACACCCCATAGGAAACATTTTATAGATTATGTTCAAGGTGATTTTGGATAAGTTCATTTGGGTGATGATGCATCATGCAAAATTGTTGGAATGGGAAAGGTGCAAATAAATAAAAATAATGGAAACCAATGGTTCCTAAAAGAGGTAATATATGTTCTAGATCCAAGGAAAAATACACTTGCAATAGGACAGCTAGAAAATGAAGGTTGTATATCCATATTTATATATAAGGCATGGAAGGTCACCAAAGGATCACTGGTGATAGCAAAAGGAGAGAAGGTAGGTACATTGTATTTATGTACTGTTAGTATTGATTCTTCTATCTCTTTATCTTATACAGAATTGGATACAAATCTTTGGCATCATAGGCTTGGACACATGAGTGAGAACGGTATGCAAAGACTTCACAAAAGGAATTTGTTTCCAGATCTTAAGCAAATTGATTTGGATTTATGTGAGCACTGTGTTTATGGAAAACAAAAGAGAGTCAAATTTCTCAGGGTTGGAAAAGAAAATAAGAGTGAAAGATTAGATCTTATGCATACATATGTATGGGGACCAACTCATGTATCATATCTTGGTTTCTCTTGTTATTATGTTACTTTTATTGATGATGCAACTAGAAAAACTTGGGTTTATTGCATTTGACAAAAATATGATGTTTTTGACACTTTTAAGAAATGGAAAGCTTTGGTTGAGAATGAGATGGGAAAAAGGTTGGAGTGTCTCATATCAGATAATGGAGGTGAATACTGCAGCAAGGATTTTGATGATTATTTTTTATACCATGGGATTCTTACAGAGAAGACAGTTCGAGGAACAACACAAGAAAATGGTGTGTCAGAAAGGATGAACATGAAAATCAAGGAGCGTGCAAGGAGTATGATATTTCATGTAGGGTTTCCCTTACAATTTTGGGTAGATGTTGTAGATATTATTGTTTACTTGATAAATAGAGGACCTTCAAGTTATTTGGATGGTGGTATACTAGAGGAGGCATGGATGGATAAAAAGGTACCTTTATTGGATACGGTGTTAATGATTTTGGTTATCACTTACTGGATTATGAAAATCACAAAATCAATAGGAGTAGATGTGTCATATTCAATTAGAAGTTCATGTACAAAGATTAGTTGCAGGGAAATAAATAGGAAAAAGAAAAACCAGAATACATAGTGCTTGATGAGATCACTTAAAAAGAAATTCTAAAGGTACCAAAAAATCAAAATGTACACCAACATGAGCAACAAGAACCTCAAACTCCTGCAAGTGTTGTTAGAAGATCTACCAGGTTAGGTAGACCCCTTGAACGATACTCTTATTCATTGTATTATTTATTGTTGATTGATTCTGATGAACTAGAATGTTATGAAGAGGCCATGCAGGTAGACACTAAAAAAAGTGGGAGAAAGGCATGAAAGAGGAAATGGATTCCTTGGTAAATAACCAGACTTGGGACTTGGTTCAGTTTCCTGTAGGAAAAAGAACATTGTAGAATAAATGGGTTTATAGGTTGAAGGAAGAATATGGAGGCGGAAATCGGTACAAGGATAGACTTGTTGTAAATGGGTTTGCAGAAAAGAAAGGTATAGATTTTGATGAAATATTTCTGTTGTTGTTAAAATGACTTCAAATAGGATTATTTTAATTCTTTTGGTAGTAGAAGATTTTCATCTTGAATAATTAGATGTTAAAACAACTTTTCTCTATGGGGATTTGGATAAAGAGATTTATATGGAGTAGCCACAAGGGTATGAGGTCAAAGAGAAGGAAGATTTCATATGCAAGTTGAAAAAGAGATTGTATGGCATAAAGAAAGCTCCAAGGCAGTGTGGTATTTGAAGTTTGACAGGTTTATGATATAACAAGGTTATAGTAGATGTCATTCTGATCACTGTGTTTATTTTAAAAGGCTAGAAAATGGAAGCTATATTATCTTGCTATTGTATGTAGATGGCATGTTTGTTGCAGGGTCTAATATGCAGGATATAAATGTGCTCAAGAAGAAAGTAGGTAATTAATTTGCATGAAGTATTTGGATGCTGCAAAGAAAATACTTGGTATGAGAATAATAAGAGACAAGAAAAATCACAAATTGACATGGTCTCAAGATGAGTACATAGAGGAGGTTTTGGAGAGGCTTAGAATGCATAATGTAAAATCAATTAGTACACCTTTGGCCAACCATTTCAAATTAACTAAGGAAATGTCTCACAAGACACAGGAGGAGATAGGATACATTTCCAGGGTCTCTTATTCATCAGCAGTTGTGATGCAAACCCCCTATGGGCCTGTGCGACCTCTCGGTCTATGATCAAACTACAAAGGAGCCGAAGTGGCTTGTGGGTCCTTACCGAACTCTTAACCTCTTACCATAGGCCTTTTATTTCCCACACTGCATGAAAGTTTGTATTCACAAGGTTCATCTTGTTCCAATGGAGTTGTACAAGTGACCTTAGGCCTAAAATCTTGGGCTTAATTTGGAAGTGTTTATTCTGGTTCTCTGGAAATTTGGGCTTCGATAGTTTCTCTGCTCCAACTTTAAAAAAAAAAATTCTCCCGAATAACTGAATCGCCAAACTCTTGAAGACTTCAAGGATCAATGGTTCACACTCCTTGGCATGATCTACGACTAAGAAAGATGTCAGGGCTTCGGGCTTCAGGAATATTCCATGCCAAAACAATTTTCACCCAAAAACTTCCAGATAGATGAATTCTGAACAACTCAAAAATCTATTGTCCACGTTTACCTGCCAATTCACGGTCAGTTTTAGATTCGAAATTTGGGATTTTGGGAGATTCTCCACTCCACGTGACAACAACCAAAATTTCCCAAAGTGATGAATTTTCGAACCACTCAGGGATCCAATGACTTGCACTCACCCATTGATCTACGATGTAGATTCACTCCGGGACTTTAGAGCTTTGGGGATCTATGCCTCACTTTCAAGAAACAACTTAAAACGGTCAAAGCAATGAAGTCCAGAGGACTTGGGGATTAACAACCATGCTCCTTCGCCTTAATCCAACGACTATGAGGGATTCCCACTTTTTCTTAATTGATCTCATCCACTCAACCTTAAAATAAAGGGATTCCTCCTCTCCTTTGAGTTCCTCCCTGGAACCTTGTACTCGCTATCCCTCCTGAGCTTTCATGCACTTATAAGTAGCGAAATTCTACACACTCTTTATGCTTCTATCCAGAGCTTGGTACTTGGAAAAGTCACCTGCTCACTCCTTGTACTAACTCTCCTAAGATTGATCAACATGTAACGAAGTGTTGGCTCTATGCACTCCTTGCACTTTGTCTCTCCTCTGATATTTTACACTGCTTTAAGTGTAGGCACAATCCTTGTGCTCTCTCTGTGAAAACTTACTCTATCTCTCATGAGCTTCTGGAACTGTAAACGGTTCGACCTCCGCACACCTTGTGTTGGTAATATGCACTCTTTGCACTAATATTTTTAGAAGAGAAACAATTGAAACTTATAAACTAAATCAAGAACTCATTCACTAAAATATCAAGATACACATTCATACATAGATATAAAAATACAACATTTATCAAGATACTCAGAAATAAACAAATTCACAATCTCAGAAATGTGTGAGCAATTCTCTTTTTTCTATATTTATTCAACAATAGTTTACAAGAGTTTCAACAACTTTAGAAGCAACAACAACTTCTAGCAGCCTCTTCTGGGCATAGATTACATTGATTTATACATGAAGGGGCTTCTCAAACCTTCCCTCCAGATTATTCTAGTGCTTTCACATCACAATTAAAACATCCTACCACTAAGCTTATTATAGTAAATGAACATTTACAATCTTATATATGAGTCGACACTCAAAATCTGTACAATCCTATAAGTATTAAAGACAATTACAATCTCCTGGAGCATATACAGTAGCTCTAGTCTAAATATCTCATGGGATCTTTAATTATAAAGGTCTTAACAAATTAAAATGACGCGCCCTCCTTGGGATCCAAACCAGTTTAAAATGTGTTTCACTGGATGTTGAGTCATCTTCCACCATGCCTCATTAAATGATGATGGTGATGCTCCTGCATCATGATCCTCTCGAAAAAATATTCATGGGCTCCTATCCATGAGATCCTCCGCTTCATTTTCTTGCTTCTGGATGTCTACTTTAGTTATCCAACTGTCCTCTTATGTAGTATGATTCTTCCATTTGACCAGATATTCATAATAAGCCTTTCTTCTGGTTCTCTTAGCAATTCTTAGATCTAAAATCTTCTCTATTTGAGGCTTCTCTACTATGGGCATCTGTTGCATCCACTGAATATTCTCTTGATCATTTGTCCCTCTTGTGTCATCCATATTGTAAGGATATAAGTATTCTACATTAAATATTGGTGACATTCCAATGTCCTCTAGCAGTTCAATCTCATAAGAATTTTAAACCTATTTTCTGAGGATTTTACAAGGTACTATCATCTTCATATTCAGTTTATTATATTTCCCACTTGGAAATATTTCCTTTCTCAGATGTGCTAAGACTTGGCCTCCAATCTCAAAATTCACTTCGTTTCTTCTTTGGTCTATTATGTTGTTATATCTCTTGCTCTTATCATGTAGTTGTCCTTTTATTTGCTCATGCAACTTCTACATCTCTGTAGTGAAATATTCTTCTCCTGCACTTCAAAATTTAGCTTGCCCCAAATCTCTCTGATGCAGGAGCATCGTAGAAAGACAAAGCATGTGCCTAGCCAAAGAGACAGCTGGACGGGTAGATGCAAATAGGACACTTTTTTGTGAAAACGCTTTGAGTTTTGAAATCTGAAGCAGTAATGTAATCGATAGGAGGAAAGTGTAGTTGCATTTATATCTGTAGATCCAAACTGATTTTGGAGCATATGTTCCTATCCACTGGGTGTAATAGACATTTATGTTTGTTTAATGCAAGTAGGTAGATATGACTGTTAGATTAGACATTTTTAGGAGCGTAAGAGGGAAAATGGATGATAGACACCCTCAACCCTTTTATCATTATAACATTCTTATTCAGAATTCGTAAGTTGTAGAGCTGTAGAGGAGAACAAAGAATTTTATGCATTTTAGTTGTTGATATTTACCATGTACATGAGCACTGGAATTAATAGAAGAAACCTTTGATTCCAATCTATGTGTTTGTTATGGTTGTTGGAACCACCTGTTGAATGGTATGTTGCAGGCTTGTTTGCATTCTTTGTGTGCATTTCTTTAAATGCTATGTATGTTTGTAGCTTCTGGAATTCTCAATTGAATGTTTGAATTCCGAGTAAGGGAAGAATAAGTTTCAATTGTTTCTCTTTCTGATAAATCCTGCAAAGAGTGCAGTGGAGGATCCACAAGGAGGGCATTGACCAAGATCTGGGTTTTATCTCAGAACTCTCAGAGGAGATTCAGATTGCATTTTTACAGACACAAGAGTCACGCAAGGTGTGTGCAGGATGAGAGAAGTCTCAAATTTTACCAACTCAAGAGGGATATTGAGAGACTGTTGTTGCAAAGAGTGCACAGAGTCGAAGGCCCAAATAAATAGAGTTTATTTGAAAATTTGCCACAAGGAGTGCATGTAGGGACCCTTTTGAAAGATTGAATTTGAAAGAAAAAGCTCAGGAGGGATTGAACCTTTGAAGTGGTCAAAGAAAGACGAAGGTCGAAATCATCTCATAGAAGTCAAGTTCAGGAAGGAGAACACTGATCCGTTTGGGTAGAGGTCATTGAGAATTGAATCGAGCGGTCATAATTCTCTGTGGAGAACTCACGAAATCATGAGGACCACAGGATATAGAGGAGATGTAAGGTGGTTAGAAGTCAAATGAACCCACCACCCTAATATAAAGAATCAACGGGGACCATTGATCGTGGTCCATTTGAGACATTAGATCATTTTGTGAATTCAGGGGTCGCAAGTTTCGAGTGCAGGCCAAATCTTTGGTCACTCTAATTCCCGAATCGTGAGAGGAATTATCAAGTGTGGAATCGAACAGTGGAAACACTTCATGGAGAGGCATCGAAGACCCATGAGCCATTGGATCTTTCAAATAAGTGAGGGGGTTAAGGTGAGTGCCTTTTCAACACCCATAAACTTAGGAGAGATAGTGGTCGTTGGATCCAATCCAATGAGAGTCGTTGGATCTCGTGAAAATTTGCATATCAGAATTCGAGGATTGGAGCAAAAAGTGATTTTGGAGTTGAGAGTCGTGAACTCTTGATTTGCGAACCCCGAAAATATTTGGACCATTGGATCAGGGGAGGCTCACAACCATCGATCTCTTCAAAGGAGAAATTTCAGAGTCGGGGAATCATAGAGGGAGAAGAACGACCGTTAGTTGTTATCTCAAGTCACGAAAGTTGAAAACTAGTGGTTGAGAGGTGGCATGTGCTCATCGCTTGGGAGGAGTCAACAATCCGTTGAATTATCATGTTTCGGGGATTTTCAAGAGAGGAGTTTATCCCTTAAGCCTAATTCAGGGTTTCACATTTCAGCTATTGCTAAGAGCTGTGGCATTATATTAGGACTCTCCAACTCCCGAAACCCAAAATCCTTTGCGATCTTAAACAAAGAGTTTAATTAACTCTTAGTGTGGTTTACAGAAGATCTTGCGTGGATCTCAACCCAAGGTTAGGGAGTCTGCACCAGTTGTGATATCAGAAAACATAACAAATTCTTTGCTTTCTGTAGAAGAGAGAAGAAGGGTGAATTTTACAGTCATGCCGTCGAGAAGAAGAGACAAGAAAATACCTGATCCGGCAAGGGAAAGAGAAATGCGCGAATTACATGCTAGGCTTGATGCTATGGAGACAACACAAAGGCACACAGTTGACGCTGGGTATATCAGCGAAGCTGAAAGTGAAAATGAAGTTTGAAATGAAGGAGAAGAAGTTGTGGATGAAGATGCTGCAAAAGAATTCCTATTCAAGGTTGTTGCAAGGATAGGTGCCAGAGAAAAAATGGACATTCCTATGTATGAGGGAAAATTAGATGTTGAAGACCTTCTAGATTGGATTAGAGCTCTGGACACGTACTTCGACTATGAAGACAAGAAAGTAAAACATGTTGTTACCAAACTTAAAGGGCATGCAACACTGTGGTGGGATGAACTGCAGGTTGACAGATGCTGCAAAGGAAGACAAAAAATCAAAAGCTGGGATAGAATGGTAGCAAAAATGAAAGCCAAGTTTATACCCAGGGATTATCAAATAAATCTGTTTCAGAGGATGCAAAATTTGAGATAGAAGCTGATGTCAATGAAAGAATACACTGAAGAATTCTACAGGATAAACATCAAAGAAGGTCATTGGGAGAGAGATGATGAAAAATTTGTCAGGTACATGAATGGTCTACGATATAACATTCAATATGAGATGATCATGATGACCGTCCGAACCATGGAAGATTCTTATCATATGGCTCTGAAAGATGAAGAGAAGTTGAGCTGAAAGCAACGTCAAAGAGGTCGAGGTAGAAGTCAAAGCAGAGGCAAGACAATTGCCCAAGACAAAACCCGGAAGTCTAAAGAATAGGGAAAGAAACCTCAAACTAAACCTGAGAGAGGAGGAAGCTCACAGGGAAGGTAGTATGCTGATAGAAACACTTTTCCTCAAACCAGAGGAAGAGGAAGAGGTAGAGGAGGTGAAGTGAAATTCTTTATCTGTGGAAAAATCAGACATAAGTCTTATGAGTGTCCTGATAGGAAGAAAGATAGTGGTGAAACTCACATTATGGAAGCTCAAGGACAGAATGTTGAGGCAGAAGATGCAAAGGGTGAAAGATCTTTGATGATGCAGAAAGTTCTCTTGAAGCCAGAGAAGGAGGCAAAGAATCCAACCTAAAGAAATAGTCTGTTTAGGACTGCCTGCAAAACTAAGGATAGAGTATGCAAGGTCATAGTGCACAGCGGTAGCACAGATAATATCGTATCTACAGAGACGGTAGAAAATATGGAGCTGGAGACTGTTGCACATCCAAGCTCATACAGAGTTTCGTGGCTACAAAAAAGACATCAGGTAAATGTCACAAAAAAGTGTTTAGTTGGATTTAAAATAGGAGGATATAAAGATGAAATATTATGTGATGTCATTCCCATGGATTTTTGTCATCTATTGCTAGGTAGACAATGGAAATATGATAGAAACACGGTTCATGATGGGAGAAAGAACATGTACACCCTGGAGAAAAATGGTAGGACACACATGTTGCTACCGATTAAGGATAAAGAGGTGAAAATAGAGATGAGAAACAATGTACTTCTCATGAGTGGGAAGGAACTTATTAATGAGGTTAAGAAGAAAGAAGACACACAATTTACTATGGTCAGGAAGCTCAAAATTGTTTTGACCAGTATGAGAATAGATGACTTACCAGAAGAAATCTAGGAGTTGCTGGAACAATTTGCTGATATAGTAATGGATGAACTACCTTGTTCGTTGCCACCTATTAGGATTATAAGTCATCATATCGATCTTATACCTGGAGCCAGTTTTTTGAACAAAGCAGCATATCGATTGACGCTGCAGGAAAATGAAGAAGTTAAGAGACAGGTCCAGGACTTAATGGACAAAGGATTGATTCGGGAAAGCTTGAGTCCATGCATTATTCCGACAGTGCTCAGCCCAAAGGAAGATGGTGGTTGGAGAATGTGTACAGACTCAAGGGAAATCAAAAAAATTACCATCAGGTACATATTCCCATTTCCAAGGATGGAAGACTTGGTGGATTGTTTGAGTGGAGCAAAGTTTTTTTCAAAACTTGATTTGAAAAGTGGATATCATTAAATTATAATGAGGGAATGTGATGAATGGAAGATAGAATTCAAGATGAATGAAGGGCTATATGAATGTCTTGTCATGCCATTTGGCTTAATGAATGCACTCAATACTTTCATGATATTGATGAATGAAGTCCTGAAGGATTTCATTGGGAAATTCATCATTGTATATCTTGATGCTATATTAATTTTCAACAAAACATAAGCATAACACTTAAAGAATTTAGCTGTAGTGATGAGAAGGTTACATCAAGCGAAATTTCTGATTAATATGAAGAAATCGTCATTTATGAGGACAAAACTCATTTATTTGGGTTTTGTTATCTCTGCAAATGAATTGAAAATGGATCCAGAAAAGATAAAGGCAATTAAGGATTGGCCATCACCAAAGAGTGTGTTTGAAGTACGAAGCTTCCATGGGTTGGATAGCTTCTATAGGAAATTCATCCAAAAATTCAGTGGAATTAGTGCACCAATGATGGATATGGTGAAGAAAAGACATAAATCTTTTCACTGGATGGAGGGAGCGGAGAAGAGTTTCAACCTGCTGAAGAGGAAGATCACTGAGCAACCAATTCTAGTTTTGCCATATTTCAGCAAGACATTCCAGGTCAAGTGTGATGCGAGTGGATTTTCAATTGGAGAGGTCTTAGGCCAAGACAATAGGCCGATTGCGTATTTTAGTGAAAAACTGAATGAAGAAAAGATTAAGTACTCCATGTATGACAAAGATTTTTACACAGTCATACAAGCACTGAAGAAATGGAGACACTTTTTGGTTCCTAAGGAGTTTGTTTTGTATAGTGATAATAATTCTTTGCAATTCGTTACTCGACAAGAGAAGTTGAACCAAAAGCATGCTAAATGGGTTGAATACATGTAGAATTTTACTTTTGTAACTAAGCATATCTATGGAACTGTTAACAAAGTTGTTGACACTTTGAGTAGGAAATGTTTGCTTATGCAGGAATTCAGAGTCAAGACTTTGGGTTTTGATAACCTCAAAGAAATGTATAGGGATGATCTAGATTTTAAGCATATGAGGCATCTGAGAATCCAATTCTCAAGGACAGAAGCCAATGGACCAAGTATATTATCCAGGATGGATTATTATTCAAGGGAAATTAACTATGTATTCTAAAATGCCCCATGAGGGAGAATTTTTTGAAGGAAAAGCACAACGGAGGATTGGCCGGGAATGTCGGTCATGAAAAAATGTTCTCAAAGTTGAATGGCTCATATTACTATCCAAGGATGAGGATAGATGTGAAGAAATTTGTGGACAAGTGCAGAATTTGTCAGCACACGAAGGGAAAAAGGAAGAACGCAGGGTTATATCAGCCATTACCCATACCCAAAAGGTCGTGGGATGCAGTGAGCATGGATTTCATATTAGGACTACCAAGGACACAAAGGGGATGTGATTCAATCTTTGTGGTAGTCGACATATTTTCAAAGATGGCACATTTCATACCATGCCAAAAAAACAACAACACAACTCATATTGCGAACCTGTTTTTCAAGGAAGTAGTCAGACTTAACAGCTTGCCAAAGAGTATTATTTCTGATTAAGATACAAATTTTGTGGGACATTTCTGGACGACCTTATGGAAGAAGCTAGGGACAAACTTATCTTTTAGCTCAGAGTATCATATTTAGACGGATGGATAGACAGAGGTCGTAAACAGGATCTTGGGAGATTTGCTAAGGAGCTTAGTAACTGAACACCACAGTCAATGGGATCACATTCTTCCATAGGTGGAATTCGCTTACAATTATTCACTCAATAGAAGCACAGGGTAGAGTCCATTCCAAATTTTATATGGAATGCAGCCAAGGGGAGTTTTTGAATTGAAAGATGCAAAACAAGATGAATTCAGGAGTGCTAGTGCATAGGACTTTGTGGAAGGAATGAAGGAGATTCACAGCCGAATCAAGGAGCGATTGCAGAGTTCAAGACAAGAATAAAAGCATAGAGAAGATCAAGGCAGGTGAGAACTTCAATTTGAATTTGGTGATTTGATTCTTGTGCATTTGAGGAAGGAGAGGTTCCCAAGGGGAACGTATAACAAGTTGAAGATGAAGAAGATTGGACTGTGCAAAGTCATAATGAAATTTGGGGCAAACACATATGAGATTGAATTAACCGATGGAGTTGAAATCTCATTGATATTCAATTTCACGGATTTGTACCCTTAAAGAGATGAAGAAGTAGGAGTAGAGAATGGACAAAACAAATTCCTGTAGCTGAAAAGCCACAGATGGAAAGCATAATTGACAAGAGGATTAGTAGAAAGACTAGGAGAAAAGAGTATTTTGAATACTTGGTCAAATGGAAAGGACATCCGGTTGAAGATGCTAGTTGGGAGGATGAAACATCAATTCAAAACCATGGACGAACACTGAAGGAACTCATGAACAGGAGTTCATGAAAATTTTCAAGAAAGGGAGTATGATGCAGGAGCATCGTAGAAATCCAAAGCACGCACCTAGCCAAAGAGATAGTTGGACACACAGATGCAAATAGGACACGTTTTTGTGAAAATGTTTTGAGTTTTGAAATATAAATAATTAATGTAATAGATAGGAGGAAAGTGCAGTTGCAATTATATCTATAGATCCAAACTAATTTTGGAGCGTATGTTCCTATCTGTCCGGTGTAATAGACATTTATGTTTGTTTAATGCAAGTAGGTAGATATGAATGTTAGATTAGACATTTTTAGGAGCACATGAGGGAAAATGGATGATAGACACCCTCAACCCTTGTATCATTGTAACATTATTATTCAGAATTCGTAAGCTGTAGAGTTGCAGAGGAGAATAGAGAATTTTATGCATTTTAGCTGTTGATATTTACCATGTACAGGAGCACTAGAATTAATAGAAGAAACCTTTGATTCCAATCTATGTGTTTTTTATGGTTGTTGGAACCACTTGTTGAATGGTATGTTGCAGGCTTGTTTGGATTCTTTGTATGCATTTCTTTCAATGCTATGTATGTTTGTAGGTTCTGGAATTCTCAGTTGAATGTTTGAATTCTGGGTAAGGGAAGAATAAGTTTCAATTGTTTCTCTTTCTAAGAACTCCTGCAAAGAGTGCAGTGGAGGGTCCACAAGAAGTGCATCGACCAGGATTTGGGTTTCATCTCATAACTCTCAGAGGAGATTCAGAGTGCGTTTTTACAGACATAAGAGCCATGCAAGGTGTGGCAGGCTGAGTGAAGTCTCAAATTTTACCAACTCAAGAGGGATATTGAGAGACTGTTGTTGCAAAGAGTGCACAAAGTTGAAGGCCCAAATAACTAGAGGTTATTTGAAAATTCGTCGCAAGGAGTGCGTGTAGGGACCCTTTTGAAAGCTTGAATTTGAAAGAGAAATCTCAGGAGGGATTGAACATTTGAAGTGGTCAAAGGAATATGAAGGTTGAAATCATCTCATAGATGTCAAGTTCGGGAAGGAGAACACTGAGTCTTTTGGGTAGAAGTCATTGAGAAGTGAATCAAGTGGTAAAAATTCTCCGTGGAGAACTCGTGAAATCTCGAGGACTGTAGGATCTAGAGGAGCTTTAAGGTGGTTAGAAATTGGATGAACCCACCACCCTAATATCAAGAATCAGCATGGACCATTGATCATGGTCATTTTGAGTCGTTAGATCATTTTGTGAATTCGGGGGTCGCAAGTTTGGAGTGCAGGCGAAATATTTGGTCACTCTAATTCCCGAATCGCGAGAGGGATTATCAAGTGTGAAATCGAATGATGGAAACACTTCATGGAGAGGCGTTGAAGACTCGTGAGCCATTGGATCTTGCAAATAACTGAGGGGGTTAAGGTGACTGCCTTTTCAACACCCATAAACTCAGGAGAGATAGTGGCCATTGGAATCAATCCAACGAGATTCATTGGATCTTGTGCAAATTCACAGATCAGAATTCGAGGATTGGAGTGACAAGTGATTTTGGAGTCGAGAGTCATGAACTCTCGGTTTGCGAACCCCGAAAATATTTGGACCGTCGGATCAGGGGAGGCTGACAGTCATTGATCTCATCAAAGGAAAAATTTCAAAGTCGAGGAATCATAGAGGAAGAGGAATGGCCATTAGTTGTTCTCTCAAGTTGCAAATGTTGAAAACTAGTGGTTGAGAGGTGGTGCATGCTCGTTTCTTGGGAGGAGTCAACAATCAGTTGACTTATCGTGTTTTGGGGATTTTCAAGGGAGGAGTTTATCCCTTAAGCCCAATTCATGGTTTCACATTTCAGCTAGTGCCGAGAGTTGTGGCATTACATCAGGACTCTCCAACTCCCAAAACCCAAAATCCTTTGCGGGCTTAAACAAATGGTTTAATTAACTCTTGGCGTGGTTTAGAGAAGATCCTACGCGGATCTCGGCCCGAGGGTAGGGGGTCTGAACCACTCTCAATTCTGAAATTCCTTTGGGATGCATTCCATATAATATCTGGAACATGCTATTATCAATACTTTTGTTCGGTGAGTCATTATATGCAAACTTTGCATGTGGAAAAATTTGATCCCACTGACTGTTACGTTTCGTTACCAAACTTCTTAGTATATTCCCTAAGCTTCTATTCACTACCTCAATATGTCCATCTGTCTGAGGGTGATACACTGAACTATAAGACAAATTTGTCCCCAAATTCTTCCACTAAGTCCTCCAAACATGTCCCACAAATTTTGTGTCTCTTTCTGAGACTATACTCTTGAGTAACTCATGCAATCTCACAATCTCTTTGAAAGAAAAAATTTCTATGTCAGTGGCATCACTTGTTTTATGACATGGTATAAAATGTGCCATCTTTGAAAACCTTTCAACTACAACAAAGATTGAATCATTTCCCCTCTGGGTTCCTGGAAATCCCAGAACAAAATCCATACTTATAACATCCCACAACCTATTTGGAATGGGAAATGGTTGATACAATCCCTTGTTCTGCTGATTTCCTTTAGCATATTGGAAAATTCTACATTTTCCCATAAACTTCTTCATGTTATACCTCATGCATGGCCAATAGTATGAAGAACTTAAATGCACATATGTTTTATCATGGCCAAAATGTCTAGACAATTTTCCACTATGTCTTTTCTTCAGCAAATTGTTCCTCATTGAGCATTTTAGGATACACATTCAAATTCCTTTGAATATTCTTGGATTATATACTCCATCCATTGGTTCATATCCCTTAAGAAAGGATTTTCACAAGCTTCATAAACATCCTTGAAATCTGGTTCTTACTAGTACATTTCCTTTAGGTGTTCAAATCCCAAAGTATCCACTTGGATTTCCTAGAAGATTAAACATATCCTGCTCAAAGCATCTGCAAATTTGTTAGCACTCCCACTAATATGATTAACGACAAAATTAAGATTCTACATGAATTCTACCCATTTGGCATGTCTCTGGTTCAATTTCTCTTGTTTGGTTATAAATTGCAAAGCATGATTGTTAGTATACAACGTAAAATCCTTTGGTATAAGGTAAAGTCTCCACTTTTTCAAAGCTTGAATTACAACATAAAATTCCTTGTCATATGTTGAATAGTTCTTATTAGCATCATTCAACTTCTCACTGAAATAAGAAACATGCTTATCATCATGATTTAAAACTGCACCAATGGCCACTCCACTTGCATCACATTTGACTTGGAAAGTCTTCCTAAAGTATGGAAGAATTAAGATAGGTTGTTCTATTATCTTTTCCTTCAACACCATAAATCCTTTCTCGACTTCTTTTGTCCAGTCAAAAGATCCATATTCCTTCTTTATAGTATCCAATATGGGTGCGCAAATATTGCTAAAATTCTTAATGAATTTCCTGTAAAATATTGCTAACCCATGAAAACTTCTTACTTCAAACACACTTCTTGGAGAAGGCCACTCCCTTATAACCCTCACCTTCTCTGGATCCATCTTCAATTCATTTGAAGAGATTACAAATCCCAAATACACAAGTTTTTTCTTCAGAAAAGTACATTTCTTCAAATTCACCAGCAAGTTTTCCTAATGTAACCTCCCCAACACCATCTATAAGTGTCTTAAATTCTCCTCCTCAGTTTTGTTGAAAACTAGAATATCATCTAAATAAAAAATCACAAACTTCCCAATAAAATCTTTGAGCACTTCATTCATTAACCTCATGAATGTACTTGGAGAATTTTTTAATCCAAATGGCATAACAAGCCACTCATACAATCCTTCATTTGTTTTGAATGTTGTTTTCCATTCATCTCCTTCTCTCATTCTTATCTAATGATAATCACTTTTCAAGTCTATCTTTGAAAAATAACTAGTTCCACTCAAAAAATCCATTAAATCATCCATTATGGGTAAATAAAATCTATACCTGATGGTTATCTTGTTGATAACTCTTGATCTAGGTGGATATTGGTGGCCACCCGCCTATTCCACTTGGACCCCCACCATTGCTTCTTTTAATTTTTCAGTTTCCGCACAGTTTACTATTTTTAACAGTTTTTCGGGTCTTGAACTTCCGGAGCCGTTTTGAGGCCTTAAATGACATTTTTTGGGAAAATGGGGAGCTGCATTGCTCTAAGATCCCTGTAGTCCTTGGATAGATATTTCTAACGAGGTATGGAACGTGTCAAACAGAGATCCTATGCCAAAGTTACGTCCCCGGGAAGTTGATGTACCAACTTACCCAAACGGGGTCCATAGTCTTGGTGTTTCATCTCCTAGGGTTAGGTCTTTGGATGTTTAGGGTTTTCCATTGTTTATCAATAAGAATTGACCTTCGAGCCTCATTGGAACAAAGTTCAGAGGCTAGTAGCTTCCACATCTCTTTTCAGAGATAAGCTACCAACGCCCTAGATAGTTTATTTCCATTCTGTCTGTAAGCATATTTCAATCATTTGTTATTAATGAAATGAAGCCTTATTTCCGCTGCATTTCTTTGTTTATGTGTATTTCTGTATTTCATTGTGCTCCTACATAAATCCGTATCATTGGTATCAGAGCGTTCTGCTCATTCTCAATCCTTCTTTGCATGTCCCCAATGAGGTCAGGGTATAAGGAGTTGGGGCTCGATCTAGTTGAACCTTTGCAAGATCAACGTCGCAAACCCCGATTACCGCCCATTGGGGAAGAAAAGAAAGATGAGGGAGTAGGATATCCTATCAAAATGTTTCTCAAGGAGGCCCTCGAGAAACAAAGGAATGCGATGATGGACAACTTTCCCCAGATTCTTCAACGGATTCCCACTGGTGACGCATCGACATCCAACAACCACTTTGGAGGTGCCACTCCTTTTAAGGTACAAGTAAACTTTGACATTCCCATATTTGAGGGCCAAATAGATGCATATGTCATATATAGATGGTTGAATCTGTTAGAAGGATATTTCTCGGTTCATGACTTTTCCGACCGAGAAAAGATTATTTTCACACTCCTCAAAGCTTCCCCCCATGTCAAGGACTGGTGGGAAACCTACTCGGAACAACAGGGTGAGGGAGAAACCTCTCTGTTCTCGGCCACACCCACTTGGAATTCTTTCCAAGATGCCATCAAGGAACAATATTATCTCGTGGGGAGCTATGAGGACAAATACATACAATGGACTATGCTGCGGAAGCAAAGGGACCAAGATGTGCATGAGATGACGAATCTGTTTCATACCCTACGTGCAAAGTTGGGTATCAAAGATTCATAGAAATATTTGGTGTTAAAGTACCGCAATTTTCTACATAGATACATTCAGGAGAAAATGGAGTTCCTCGACATCTCCTTTCTTGGTGTGGCATACCAATATGCTACCAAGATTGAGCAGAAGTTCAAATAGAAGAAGAGAGACTTTGGGTATGCAAATCAGAAGCAAGGGAAAGGTACCCACAAACCATAGAACAAAGGACCAAGCTAAGGCGGGGCAGCCCAAGACAACCTGCCAAAGACACAAGCAAAGAACAACACCATGAAGCCAAAAAAGGACACAAGGAAGTGGTGTGAGTTCCATAAGAGCTCCACTCACAACAAAAGTGAGTGTCTGACCAAGCAGTCACTGGTAGCCGAGTTGAAGGCTTATGAATAAGATGCATTCTCCGAATCTGAATAAAAACCTCACAAGGTTAATGACAGGGGGAAGCAAATTATTGATGCATTTCCCAACACCATTGTTTCCACCATGAAGATACAAAAGGAGGAACCAAAAGATCCAGAGGAGGTAGAGCATCTCTTCCATTCCAAGATGTGCGTAAAGGGTTCCCTGTTGCAGTTCATTGTCGACAGTGGGAGCCAGAAGAGCCTCATCTCAGTAGAGTTCATGAAGTGGTTGGGCTTGCCAACCATAGCACACCCATAACCATACACCATCGGGTGGTTGCACTAAGGAAGGGACCTCCGCCTCAGTCAACAATGTTTCCTTCCTTACAACATCAAGCCCTTCACGGATGAGGTATTATGTGACATTTCTCCTCTTGATGTTTCTGATGTATTATTAGGCCAACCGCACTTGTGGAAGTGACATGCTGTGTATGAGTCCAGGGCTCGTGTTGTTATTATCACTTTGGGCAACAAGATGTATAGGATACCAGAGATAGCATTGCCTACCACCATCTATTTGGTTACTGCAAAACAATGTATTAAGCTCATTTCCAAAACCAGGAAATTTGTTTTCCTGATGATCCACCCTCAGGGAAAGAAGACTATGGCCATGACCTCTAGACAGGGCCCCGTTGCATGAAAACAACAAATGGATAAGGTCATGGAGGAGTATGAGGACATCTTCACCTCCACCGTAGGGGTGCCTCTACACTGCCAGGTCAAGCACCCCATCGATCTGACCCCAGGTGCAGTACCACCCAATGGACCCATCTATCGGCGCTCTATTTTGGAGAATGAAAAAATCAAGAGGTAGATTCAGGAGCTATTGCAAAAAGGTCACATCTAGCCGAGTTCATCACCCTGTGGGAGCCCAATCGTGTTGGTGCAGAAGAAGGATGGGACTTGGAGACTCTACATTGACTATCGGGCACTAAACAAGATCACTATCTAGAATAGGTACCCGATCCCACAGATTGATGACCTTCTGGACCAACTCAAGAGGGTGAAATATTTCATCAAGATCAACTTGAATTTTGGGTATCACCAGGTACCAATCAAACCCTCTAATGTGTGGAAGACTGCATTCAAATCCAAGGAGGGCCTTTTTGAATGGTTGGTCATGCCTTTCGGTTTGACAAATGCCCCTGCAACCTTCATGAGGCTAATGGGTGACATCCTACAGCCATTCACCAACTCATTTGTAGTGGTGTACTTGGATGACATTCTGATCTTCAGAAAGACTTGGGAGGAGCACCTCCACCACATCCGACAGGTCCTCCAAACACTACGACAAAACAAGTTGTGTGCCAATTTGGAGAACTTCCCTTTTGGCATGACCCAGGTTCAGTACTTGGGATACATTATTGATGAGTGGGGGGTGCATGTGTATCTAGCAAAGATCCAAGTCATTCGGGATTGGCCAGCCCCAACCACCCTAACAGAGCTCCACAGCTTTTTAGTTATTGCCAATTTCTATCGCAAGTTTGTGTTGGGATTCTCTCATATCACTTGGCCCTTGAGTCAAGTCACCAAGGGAGGAGCTAAAGAAAAATTATTTTGGTATGAATCTCAATAGAAGGCCTTCGGGGAGTTGAAGAATCACCTCTGCTTTGCACCAGTGCTCACATTACTATACTTGCAACAACCATTTGAGATTGAGACAGATGCCTTTGACTATGCTATTGGGGTAGTCCTTACTCAACATGGGAATCCAGTGACATATCATAGTGAGACACTTTTCGACACAGTCTGAAAGTATCTCGCTTATGAAAAAGAAATGTATTCCATTGTGAAGACTTGTCGGCAATGGAAGAATTACATTTTGGGAAATGAAATAGTCATCCACATAGACCACTGACCCTTGTAGTTCATACAGACACAAGGTAAGTTGTAGAATGATTGTCGGTAGAAGTGGTCCACATACCTGCAACAGTTTCATTTGAACATTGAGTACAAAAAAGGCAACACCAATAATGTTTCAAACTGCCACATTCGACCACCCATCATTTTGCTAACCACTGTGCTCAACTCTTGTGGGCACGAGACTTCCGATTGGTTTCTTATTTACACAAGTGATCAAGAATTCCGCCACACATACAACACACTCTTGGAGGGTAAGCAAGTTCCCAATTTTCACCTCCAGGATGCCCTGCTTTGTCACCTGGGACACCTTCATGTTCCTTCAAGAAAGTGTGCCAAGATGATTTGGGAGGTGCACTACAGTTGGTTTGTTGGACATTTCGGGGTCGAGAAAACCATGGCAGTACTTCAAAAGTATTTCTATTGGCCGAACCTTTGACAAGATGTTGGGAAGTACATCAAGTCCTGCACTACTTGCGCCATTTCCAAACCGACCATCAAGAAGCAAGGCCTCTATACTCTGCTTCCTACCCCCAGTCAACCTTGGGAATCCATCTCTATGGATTACATGTTGGGCCTTCCTTCTACTAAGCATGGAAATGACTATTTTTTTGTGGTTGTTGACCGATTCTCAAAGATGTCCATTATGATGGCCTGCAAGAAGAATATCATAGTAAAAGCCACTGCTAAACTCTTCTTTGAACGAGTGTGGCTACACTTTGGGATCCCACGATCTATCATCTTAGATTGTAATAGTAGGTTTCTCGGTACATTTTGGTCCATCCTTTGGTCGATGCTGGACACCAAGATCACCAAGTCCACAACTTTCCATCCACAAACTGATGGCCAGACAGAGGTCGTCAATCGGATGATCGTACACATTCTATGCATGTACAATTCAAAGCATCCATGCACGTGGGATGAGAGCCTCCCCTATGTACAAAACAGATACAACTGGTCTCTCCATATCTCAACCAACCACAACCCCTTTCAAGTGGGCTTGGGATTCCATCTACTATGTTCCATTGACATAGCCATGCCATTTGTGGCTACTCAGGAAGATTAAGCTCATGTCTAGTCTGAGGCTGACAAGGCAAGTAGCTTCATTAAGCACATTCAACACATCCTCCAACAGGTTCATGACATCTTGGACAGAGTCAATGCTAAGTACAAGCAGTGACATGATCAACATCAGGTGCCACACAACTTCCAGGTGGGTGACAAAGTGTGGCTGAATTTGCAAAAGGAGCGCCTTGCTGGACCCCACCGCAAGCTTCGTCCGCTCCGATATGGGTCGTACACCCTCACCAAGGCTGTAGGGGAAAATTCCTTTGAGCTCAACATTCCACCATTCCTTGGTCTGCACCCAGTGTTCAATGTGGACCGCCTTTGGCCCTACTTTCCACCTCTACTAGACACATCCGACATCGCTGAACAACTCACACCAACAGAGTTAAATCCAGATTGCATGGAACAAGCCAGAACTGATCAGATCATGGATACACAGATCAAGCACACCCGAAAACAAAGGATACTTCTATATTGAGTTGTCAAAGCAGGCCCACTCCTTCACCAAGGCAAGTGGCTCACCAGGGACCAAGTTTAGCAGAAGTTTCCTCATCTCATGGAGGAAATCAACACAATGGGGACCATTTCTTCCTAAGGGGGGAGGAATGATCCAGGTGGATATTGGTGGCCACCCACCTATTCCACTTGGACCCCCACCATTTCTTCTTTCATTTTTTCAGTTTCGGCACAATTTACTATTTTTAGTAGTTTTTCGGGTCCTGAACTTCTGGAGCCGTTTTGAGGCCTTAAGCGATGTTTTTGGGGAAAAAAGGGAGAAAAATGGATTGTAGATCGATGTTTCTCACCCAAAATTTGTATTCCTCAGATATATCTTTCTAACGAGGCATGGAACGCGTCAAAAGGAGACCGTATGCCAAATTTACGTCCCTAGGAAGTTGATGTACTAACTTACCCAAACGAGCCCCATAGTCTTGGCGTTTCATATCCTAGGGTTAGGTCTTTGGATGTTTAGGTTTTTCCATTGTTTCTCAATAAGAATATGCCTTCGATCCTCATTGGAACACAGTTCAGAGGACATTATCCACCACATCTCTTCTCAGAGATAAGCTACCAGCACCCTAGCTAGTTTATTTCCATTCTATCTGTAAGCATATTTTAGTCATTTGTTATTAATGAAATGAATTCTTATTTCCGCTACATCTCTACGTTTATGTGTATTTATGTATTTCATTGTGTTCCTACATAAATCTATATCAACTCTAGAATCTGTGCACATTCTCCAACCTCCATCTTTCTTTGGACTCAACATAGTTGGTATTGCACACAGGCTTAGACTTCCTCGGATCAATCCTTTGTCCAACAACTCTTTGTCTTGATCCTTGACATATTCATTCTCCTGAGGGGTTAATATGTATGTTTCTTTTTTTTACAAACTTGCTTCCAGAATAAGGTCAATATGGTGACTAATACTCCTGATGGGCAGTAAAGTATGAGGTAACTCATCCACCACAATGTCAACAAATTCATCCAGTAACTCCTGAACTTCCACATGAAAATTATTCATAGAAGTATTTGTAAGGATGACTCTCAGATTAGCTATAAAAACAAAATACATTTGCTGATCTTTCTTGAATTATTTCAAGAGCTCCTTCCCACTCATTAGAAGTATACTAGGACTAGCCTCTTCTTTGACTCCCTTATCTTCTAATGACAACAACATATGTTTACACCCATTTTTCTCAAGGGTATAAGTATTATTACTCCCATCATGTACGAAATTCCTGTCATATTTCCAAGGCCTCCCCAACATAACATGACAAACATCCATAGGTATGACATCACATAGAACTTCATCCTTATAACTACCAATTTTAAACTCAACTTTACACTGTCTACTTATCATTACTTGATGTCCTTTTTGAAACCATGATAACCTGTACGAAATCAGATGTCCCATCGTCTCTAACTTTAGCTTTTTCACCATCTCTGTGGATACTAAATTTTCTGTGCTTCCACTATCTATGATCACCTTGCATAATCTATCTTTGTTCTTGCAAGCAGCTCTGAATAAAATGTTTCTTTTGGTTGGTTCTCGTACCTCTTTTTTTGGCTTCACAAGATCTTTCCTCATCATGAGAGAAATTTCCTCTTCATCTTTCTATTCTTCCATATCCATCTCCACATTACTCTGCTACGCCTCATAAATGTGAGCTTCTCTAACTTATTGTTGTTGGGAAATAATACCCTACGGACTAACAAGCTAGGGCTAAACTTGCATGCAGATCATGACCCTTAAGAAATTACTTTTCAACCTACCACCCCAAACCTAAAAACCTTTTTCACATGCAAACATGGGAAGAACCTACTAACCATTTTACTGATGTTTGGTGTAGATCCTCCGTTGTGATTTATCCGCTTGCTTATGCTGCTCCTTCCAAAGACAATCCTGCAATCAAGACAAAACACTATGCATGCATGCTATTGTTCTACTAGAGGGTTAGAGATTAAGCATAAATCGAATAAAAAATATAAAACTCGTGCATTGGGACGGGAAAAGTATTCTTTTATTAATCTCAAGATGAATCAACTTACAATAATAATAGATATCGACCACCGTTCCTTGATCTTGATCCTGGGTTTCTCCTCTTCTTTGTCCTCCAACTGCTTTGCTTGAATTCTCCTGAAGCTTGAGGAAAGGCTAAAGGGTTGGGACAAAACGGATTCGACAATTGGGCAGAGTTTCTTTGCTATGATTTTCCTCCTCCAAATAGTACCCCTACCCCTTCTTTTATAGGCTAGAAGGATCTAGGGTTTTGGACGAACTCTCGGCCATGCATGGCTAGGAATTTTAGTTAACTGACCCAAATCTTTTCGTCCCGTTGGAAACTTTCCTGTTTTTGTGCTTTGTTAGGTAAACACGGGCTGTAATAGGCCTGCCAGCATTCCAACACATGCAGTAGTAAACCTGCCAGCATTCCATCGCGCCCAGTAATGGGTTAGGGCGCGGGTTACTTAATTTAAGAGGATTTCCAAGAGTTTGTTCAGCATGGCTTTGGCAATGAAGGGATATGAGTTGGCCTAATGCCAGGTAAGCATGTGTGGTGCAATTTAGGGTTATAACAGATGCCCCCTAATGTGTGAGGTCAAAAGAGCATCTGATGGACGAAATACATTACCAATCTTTACCAATCTGTATTGATATGCTGAATGAGTGAGCCTAGGAATCAGGAATCAGAAGGTGCCGTCTGCAAAAAATATCAAATGTCTCACCGAGGCGGGCATACCCATGCTCGGGATAAAAATAGAACCATGGATACCAATAAAATACATTGTAGATTCATGTGAAACAACTATGAAGAGTAGCCGTGAATAATACACAGCGGAGCTACATCTCGAAATCATAAAGATATACATATAAAGTATTCATCTCCCAGAAGCTGATTCGGCCTGATGGCTGTACTTCAGAGCTCGATCAACAACTTCAAAATCTTCTAAAACTTAGGTAAGAGTGTAATATGAGTGTATGACTTCACTACCCATATGTCTTCGATGGCTCGTCGATTATGGACTCGATAATCTTGATGATCGGACTGAAGGCTTCAATGATTTCGAAAAAAGACTTGATTGGATGTTCAAGATGGCCGGATATGCGCACAAGAGACATATTGTAGAGAGGTCGACTCAGGCTTAGTGACAAACTTCCCTTGGATAATAGCACGACAAGTGATAAGACTCAGGCAACATATCTATTAATCATAAGTCTACGAAGCAGGAGGCAATGCAAACTCTCCATATGTTTGAAAGAGTAACCAAACGGTGGAGGACGCAACTCTGTATAATGAGCAAAAGCTTCCTAAGGTCATACTACATCCCATAGTCTGATGAATCAAATGGATATATGTGCTTTATTCGAGAGCGACTCATGATGATGCCAATAAATAAAATACTGTTCCCATCCTCTTTTTGGGGTATATTTGATTTTTTATTCTTTTTGATGATTTTAAAAAAGAATAAAGGAATATTATGTTACAATGGAGGAACGAGTACTGCAAACATACAATCTCAAGGCACAAGGACAAGACTGATGTTCTAGGAAAAATTCTCTAGTGGCCAAAGGTGTTAAGACGCAAAGGCAAACTGTTACTAGGCTGATGGGTAAAGGATGCAAATGTGGTTGATAGAACACACAATGGTAACGTCCTTCGATGTAAGTTTAACGAGCCCAAAGAAGGTAAGCTCGGTGGTTTTTCATATTTAGAGAGTCTAAAAAAGTATAAATGGAAACTCCATTGGGGTACCTTTTTCGTCAATAGTCTAGTCGGTTCGAAAAAGGGATAACCTAGCACCGATTAGACGTCAATTCAAAACCATTTTAATGAGTGTGAAAAGGACAAGATCACTCGGCTATTTTTTCAATTTTAAGGAGTTTGAAAAAAGCTTAACTATGGACTCCATCGCGAATGTTCTTCTGGACCATTTTAACGAGTGTGAAAGAATAAGGTCACTCGACGATCTTTTCAATTTTAGGGAGTCTGAAAAGAGCTTAACTATGGACTCCAGGGGGGTTTCTTTTCCGTAAATTTAGTCCCTCGGGCCCGAAAAAGGAATAAAATATTACCTGAGGATACTCTTCTAAAGAATTGGAATTCAATAGAGTATACCTTTGTTCGTACAGTTGACCATCTAGACCGAAAAAGGGGTAAACTACCGCCGGACAGACCTGACTTCAAATTTCAGTATAACGAGCGTGAAAGATCACAAGATCGCTCGACAATCTTTTAATGTTTAGAGGGTCTGAAAAGGGATGAAAAGGAGACCCGTTGTGTTTTGGGAGTCCAGAGGGTAAGAAAAAGAGTGAAAAAGACTCATGCGAATGAGGCTCAAAATCGTATTCAGGAAAGACTACATGGACTCCCGAGCCTACAATATTATTAGAAATGGTATGGACACCATAATGCAACCAGGAACTACCTAGGGCATCCATGTTTTGGCAAGCTCTACCACCAAGTTGCAACACTTCGAAACTAGATATGAAGGTTCCATGTCACAACCGGATGGGATCGATCCTATATCGTAAGAACAAAAGGCAACAAGATGCAACAGTTGGGATGAAATCCTACCCTATATGCTCAAGTTGATTTTTGAAAAAAAAAATTATGGACCGTCCATATATTTTTTATTTTTTATTTTTTGAAACTCTATAAAAATTGTCCCAATACCTGATCAAATCCCTGCCATATAACTCCTGGATCACTCAAAATGGTTTTTGGTATAAAGAAATTGATAAAGGGGCCCAAAAAAGTGACAAAAAGAGGCCAAAAAGTCTATAAATAGAAGCTGACAACTCATTATCACCATTGTTGATTTGGAAATTGACTCTGGAGCCAAAAGACCCCCTTTTCCAAAGATCGTGATTATGGGAGCTACAGTGGACGAAACGGACTTCTGCTTGGACCAAGTAAGTAAAAAATCTCTTATCTTGCATTCCAATACTTAATTTATTGAATTTATGTTTCTTTTGGGGGTGGCCGTCAACCTCAAAGAGGTCGGCCCTAGGAAAACGCGGGCTGTCCATGGATAACCCACGGGTACCCGTACGCAGAGCCAAAGCTGCACGCGGGTACCCACGACTGTCGCCTTGACAGCCCGCAGGTGCCCCCCGCACGATGGAAATGTGATTGAATCAAGATTTAACTCCCCCCTTTTTGCCTTGTGGTTTTGGCAGGATGTATGTTCAGTGGAGGGAGAGGGAGAACGAGGCCGCCAATGAGTTAGTGGCTGCAGATCCAAACGTTATGGCCGTGCTAACGCAGTGTGGCTTAGTAAAATTATTTTTGTGTCTGTTTATGTGCGTTGAACCCAGGCTATTGAATGCCTTGGTTGATTATTGGTACCAAAATGAAAGGCCTTTATGATAGAGGGGAAATCCTTGGTTCCCACCACTGAGGATATTTACTTTTTGACGGGCCTCTCGAGGAGAGGGGAACCCGTCAACTTTCAGACTTTTCCTGCAGGGACAAGCAAAGTCTCGGAGTTTATAGCGGAGTACTGTGAGGCTCGTACCGATCAGAGATATTCCTCAGTACCTGTTAGTAGGATCACCAGCCTCACCCTGCAAACTATTTTATCGTTCATTGGGTGGATTACCGGCTCTGTAGTCGTGCATCAGGCTTCGCGCGCACAGATGAACTGTGCAATCTAGTGCATGAATGCACAAATCTTTGATTGGAGTACCAAATTACTAGCAAGCATGACAGGTCAGTTGACAGCTTGTAGACAGTGGACACACAGGAACTTCGGGTTTGGGACCATCCTGTGTTCATTTTTCTTCAAGAGAGTTCCATGCTTTAGTCCTCGACTGACAGTACGAGGACATCTGGCTACTTTCCTTGCAGTGTGAAAATGGGCAGCATTGCTGCCACGATAGGGTGGTGGAAGAACCATAGAGGCCTTCAATGATGACTTTTTTGCCTGGCTGTCACGATAGATCCCAACTATTGAGGATTACCCATATGCAGGGATCGATTTTTCCAGAGATCCAGCGATACCAGTGCCTCCTGGTGAGGAGCGAGGGGAGATGGGTAAGTCTCCACCTGTACAGTTTTTTTGTTTGCATATGTAATTTTTATGTCTTTTTTGATATATATATCATTTTTTTTATATAACAGAGTTTTTGATGGGTGAACATTGTATTGCGTGTAGATGTGGGACCCGTGCGACCTGCCGATTATGCACGAAACAGGAACCGCCCACGACCAGAGGCCACAACTGCCACCGCCGGGGGAGCAGCAGTGGCAGGGAACCTCCCAGCAGGAGAGGCCGAGAGGGTTCTTAGGCGGATTGAGCGGAACTTCACTGCGCTCACTCGCATAGTGCCCATGGTAGAGATAGAGGACTTGCCGCCCTTTTTGCAGACTCATATTGTGGGGGTACCTCAGACATGGGTCCGATTGTTTAGGCATTTGGGTCAGGCTATATTTGAGTATAACAGGGCCCATAGTCCCTGAACAGACTTTTAGACTTTTATGTGCCATGAGCACTGATATGTATATATATTGTTTGAGGGCATAATCCCCAGTGACTCGTTATGGTTCCCACTTTTTGAGGCGCTTGCTCCCATCTATGTACTCTGAGGATTTTATGATGTTTATATATGGTTTTTATTTCTTTTTTGTGTCTTATGGATTATGTGTACAAAAATGTATTTACATGTGTATGATCATGATCTTTTTATGTGTGAGCAAGATGCCAATCTAAAATGTGATTAGCTAGAGTATCTGTGATTTGATTTAGACTCCTAAGAACATGAAAATATGTAATATAATCAAAGTTGTGTTCCAAGAGATGTACCCTAAGGAATTTTCGGTGTAAAGTTGGGTCGTGCACCTGGTATATTCTATTTAGCTACGACACAACCAGTTGAGTGTCTAGATAGACCCAGAGATGAGAGATACCCAATGACAAAGCATCACGAAGCAACTCAATAACTGCACTATACTCAAAAACATTATTTGTGGTGTCACCTAAGCATATACCTCCGGAAGATAACAACTGACCCTGTGGTGTAAATATTACCCAAGTGGCGAAGGCAAGCCTCCGCATGTGTCGACTAGCACCGTCTGCATACCCAATGAACACCTCGGACTCACTTGACATCTACCATAGTGACGAAAGATAACATCAATGACACGTCCATGACACGTTTTTCAAAAGAAACGTAAAAAAGTAATAGCACAAAGACTATACATATGTTACAAAAAGTTACCCCCAGTGATCGTTCTATGAGTAATACTTCTTGAGGTAGAGCTCATTTCTAGGCTCCGTCAAAGCATTCCCTTCAAAATCGACCAAATGGTAAGCACCCTTTTTTAAAACCTCCTTAATAATGAAGGGTCCGAACCACATGGGTTTAAACTTTCCTGCCCCCAGGGGGTCCTTATCTTGGCCATAAACCAGGACAAGGTCGCCCTCAGAGAAAACCCAAGGATGAACGGACCTATCATATTGACACTTGACCTTATGTTTATGAGCCTCATTAGCTAGGGATGCATCACGACGCTATTTATCAAGCTGCTCAAGTTGTACTAACCGTTCTTCAAGCGGAGAAGTGTCTGGCAATAACTGTACTGAGAGATGGAATTTGAAACTCAATGGGAAAGACTGCCTCCAGCCCATAAATGAGTTGGAAAGGTGAGAAACCGGTTGCAGTCTTAACTGAGGTTCGGTAAGCCCATAATGTCGAGTATAACATCAAATGCCAATTTGACTTGGCTGAGTTGATAGTTCTCTATAAAATTGTTTTAAGAGTTTTTTTAACAGCTTCCACCTGCCCATTGGCTTAGGGGTAGTAAGGTGATGAATATTCTTGTCGTAACCCAAGATTTGACGTTAACTCAGACATCATTTGGTTATGAAAGTGACTGCCATGGTCAGTGAAAATCTCTCTTGGGACGCCGAACCGTGCTATAATCTGGTTAAATAAGAAGAGAGCTGCAGTCTCTTCATCATATTTGAACGTCGGCATAGCTTCGACCCACTTAGTGAAGTAGTCGACAACTACAATGATATAACGGTGCCCCCTTGCCGATGGGGGGTTGCATGTAGTGTAATCTATCCCCCACTTAGTGAAGGGACTGACTGTGATGATAGGAAACATGGGAGCTGGATATGCCCTCATCTTCCGTGAGAAGACTTGGCATGGATGGCACTTCTTGACCGACTCAACGCAATCTTTGATAAGTGTGGGCCAAAAGTAACCTGCTCGTAAAATCTTTTGGGTTGTTTCCAACCCAGATAAGTGACCGCCACAAGCTCCTGTATGACAATCGTTGAGCACTATGACGGCCTCCTCATGAGTGAGACATCGACGCAAGATGTAGTCTACACCTCTCCGATACAACGTATCATTGAGTATGAGATAGTTCTTGGCCGGATGGCATATCCGCTGACGCTCATCACAAGATTCAGAGGTGGGGCACTTCAAAGTCTGGAGATAGATTAGTATATCTCCGTACTAGGGGTATGAAGATTCAATCAAAAACATATCCCCTCGGATAGGCGATTCCTCAGGAACAACGTCACCTGACTCAATCGGAAGCTCTGAGATAAGTTCTGTGAAGACCAATGACTTTTTGGACTTGGCTGAAACGAAGTCTAAGTCAAATTCTTGGAGGATTACCATCCATCTACTGATTTTTTCGTTGATAACTCGTCGTGTCAACATGTACTGGAATGGATTCACGACAACGACGATGGTGGTCTTACGAAATAGAACATAGTGACGGAACCATTGAACAACATGAACTGCTGCCAACGCAAGTTTTTCAAGATGGGTATAATTAAGTTCTGGTCCTATGAGGCCTTGGCTTAGGTAATAGATCACGTATTCAGAAAACAAATCATCCTCCTGAACTAAAACCATGCCTATGGTTGAATCTGCGACAGCCAGATATAATAAGAAATCTTTGTTATAATCAGGTGGCCGTAGCAGAGGTGCAGTGGTGAGGGCATGTTTCAATGCATCGAAAGAGCGTTGAGCGGCTTCGTCCCAGAAAAAGGGAACATCTTTCTTCAGTAAACGCATAAAGCCCTTAGTGATTTCAGCATAGTTGGCGATGAAGCGTTGTAAGAAGTTCACCTTGCCTTGAAAACTTTGAAGTTGTAAGATTGTGCGTGGGGGGGGTAACTGGACTATTGCCTCCACCTTAAGAGGATCGACCATGATCCCCGTTGTTGAAACAATGAAACCTAACAAACGCAATGACGTGACACAAAAGCTGCACTTGTTGGGATTCAAGTGAATCCGAAAGTAGTGGCAACGTTCGAAGATGAGTCTGAGGTGTGTAGGATGATCTTTTTGCTTGCGAGAGCGTGATGCTAAATCATCTACATAGGCCTTGACTATATGTTTGAGTTCGTGAAACGCAAAAGACATAGCCCACTGGAAAGTGGCTCCAAAATTCTTGAGACCAAAAGGCATTTTTCGATAGGAGAATGTACCCCACGGACAAATGAATGTCGTTTTGTGTTGGTCCTCAGGTTTGATTTGGATTTGATTATATCCTAAAAAACCATCCATGAATGAAAAGGATTCACAACCGGTGCATTCATCAGTGATCTGATCGATGAAGGGGGTTGGATAATTATCTTTTGGACATGCCTTATTCAAATCGCGGAATCGGTACATACACGAATCGTGCCTTGTTTTTT
>JZKD02S0181374.1:117243-130590 GCA_000966675.3 Picea glauca
CCTTAACCATTTGATTTTTAAGGTGTATGGAGATATATAACCTTCTTCTTTAGTTTTCACCATGACTTCCAAAGTGAAAACATGAATTTTATATTTACAATATTACTTTATAAAACAATATGAATTTTATATTTACCATATTAATTTATACATAAATTTAATTTCATGTAGATTAAAATAAAAGTTTATACACAAATTTAATGTCATGCAGTAAAACCAATTATTAATGTTAGAGAAGTATAACACTCAAACTATTTGGTGAATTATATTCCAAGTATATTGACTTGAAATAGTAAGATAGTGGTATAGTGATATAAAGAATGTAAAATTGTTAAACAGCATTTCAATTGACCCTTACTTTTTTCTATTTTATTTTAATAATATTGCATTAGGTTCAAGGGTATATGAAGCTTTAGGTGAATATCTCTTATAACTTTAACATTTTTTTAATGACTACATGATAAAATTAAAGAAGAGTTGATCATCTCTTCCATTTTAAAGATTTTTTTTTTTTCACATCATTTTGAGCATTTTATTTTATTGCTAACTTTGTCACTTTTGCCAATTTGTCACATCATTTTGAACATTTTATTACTAGTTAACTTTGCCACTTTTTGACAGTAGAATCATTTTTTGATAATATATAGTGAACATAAAATAAAACATTTAAATTAATACATAGCGGAAAAGTATTTAAGAGTTTGATGCTTAATTTAAAATGCATTGTAAAAAAAAGAATCCACTTCTCTCATTTATGCCCCGGCCCTAGTTAATTTTTCCATTCCACCTTTTGACAATATAATCATATTTTTGACAATAAACAATGAACATAAAATAAAACATTTAAATTAATAACTTTTTCATTCCACCTTTTGACAATATAATCATATTTTTGACAATACACAGTGAACATAAAATCAAACATTTAAATTAATACATAGCAGAAAAGTATTTAAGACTTTGATGCTTAATTTAAAATGCATTGTAAAAAGAAGAATATACAAAGCATTATTTGACAATAGAATCATGTATTTTTCATATTTTTGAAAGTACACAGTAAACATAAAATGAAACATTTAAATTAATACATGGAAAAACATTAGTTCATAACAAAACATTAGTTCATAAGAAGTCAACTTTCTCATTTTTTTACCATCAATTATGAGAAATATGAAAAATTGAATATGAGACAAAAATTGTTATTTTGAATTCCAAAATTATGAAATATATATATAATCAAAAGTTTGAATAGTAACACTGTAAAATACATAAGTTCGACATGCATTTTAGGATAATAGCAAAAACAAAGACATTTAACTCCAAAATTATGGACTCTAAGCCATTGCTTTAAGATAGGTCACTTCATACATGAAATTCAAACCTGCAAAAAAACAGATTTCAAAAATTAAAAATTTACAATTCAAACATGTGAAATAATACATAATTCAAAAATTGTAATTAAAATAAAATTGACATACATACTAAAAGAGTTAACTGTCATCCTCCAACATACTATTTCCCACAAAATATATTGTAAACATATTTTCCACCAAATATAATTTAGACATCTGTAAAAATAAAAAACATAATAAAAAAACAAATAACACATATTAGCATATATACTACATAACTAAATATTAAATAAACAATAAGTAATAATAACATAACCAACCACAGTTAAATAGATTTAAGATCTAGTTACTCTCCAATTAAGAGTACATGATTAAAAAAATTTGTAAATGTTATCTAAAATCTTAAAAAAATTTAAAAAGAAATATTATGTTCTTGGTAAAAAAAAATTGAATTAGAGTTATATAATAATCTGAAAATAAATATAGAACTGTGTATGAAGAAAGTTCACAAATCTCCGTATTAAGTCATTCTTCCAATGAAATACTTATCTCCTTGTGGATAAAGTCTCAAATCCTTGGGGATAAGGTTCCAAATCCTTGAGGTGAAATTCTCCTTGTGGATAAGGTCCCAAATCCTTCAAGTGAAATTCTCATCCAAAGTGATGTTATTGTGTTCTTGGTAAAACAGATTGTGTGTTAGAGTTAGATAATAATCTGAAAATAAATATAGAATTGTGTATGAAAATAATTCACAAATCTTCATGTATTAAGTCATTCTTCCAAAGAGTCCCCTAGGTGTAGGACAGTCTGTGATGGAGTGTGTTGTTAAGGCACTCCATGATGTTAAAGTCACCGGTTCGAAACCTACGGGGACACAAAATCCAGCCATGTTAAGGGTTGGTGTGGCTCAGGTCGGGTGCAATCCCCAAGTGATTTTGATGGCTTAGATACCCCTAAGTCATGGTTTCTTAGCCACAGGTTATTCCCACAAGTCATGGACAAAATAACAAACAAAAAAAAACAATCATTCTTCCAAAGAAATACTTATCTTCATGTGGATAAAGTCCAAAATACTTTAGGAAATTCTCCTTGTGGATAAAGTTCCAAATCCTTAGATGTAATTCTCATCCCAGTTGTTGTTATTTGATCATATTTACACAACAATAAAATAATAATCTCTTCAACAGTTAAATACTTCTCTTCTTATTCTGCAGTGGTCATATAATCAAATTTCAGGATGCCCTTTCAATCTAAAGGACTCATAAATCTCCATATTAAGCAACTCTTCCAAAAAACTACTTATTATCTAAAAAAGTTCACAAATCTCCATTTTAAAAATCATTCTTCTAAAAAATACTTATCTTCTCTTTCTTCGGTGGAATAGAGGTTCTCATATAATACTACGCCATTCTTGGACAAGAAATAAATTACTGCAATCGAGGAAAATTTAGAAACTTTCTCTTTTTTGATGTGGGATAGAATCTGTTCTCAAATATTCAAACATATTCAAGTTCAAAATTAGGGCTTCATCATTATATAACCTTAAATAAGTTTGAATATACACCATTTAAGACATCGACAAACTTATTTAGGGGTTCTATATAATTCAAAATAATTGAGGAAAGACTAAACTATAAATTTAAGAAAATAAAAATTTGATAAAAGTCAAGAACATACATTTATGAATCATCCTGAATGGACACATATTTTCCTAATATGGGTGCTTCCTCAATCCCAATCTCCCTTCTGAGCACACTCTCAGGTACTCTTTTCTCCACATTAGCTTATATAACACATTTCAAATTTGAAAATTAAAAAAATTATATTCAAATGATTATATAACACATTAAATTTAAATGATTTTAAGACATTAAATGATACCTGTGAACTCCCACCCTCTTCAAACTCTCCCAATGAGAATTGAGACAAGCCAGCCCAAGTACCAGGAGATGGAATAGAGAGTTGTGAACAACACAACTAAGAATTAAATCTAGGATTCAATGTGTTCACAATTATACAAAATTATAAATGTTGTTTATTTCTTATTCAAAAGAGTGGAGATTGAACAACTATTAGAAAAAACATACTCGATTCAATCCATCCAAATTCAAACTTGTCGAAACAAGTCCCCTACCGACTGGAGATTCGTTTAACATATCTCCAAAATACAATTAATGGCAGGAAAAACTCGATTATTTCTATAGAGACAAGGATATCTAAATCTAGAACTCAAAGTAAACTATCATAAAATGCATCAAAATTTTCCTAAATAGATCACATACCAATTTGTGATTCAGGTCATCATTCTGAATGACCTTCTTCCAACCATCCTGACAAAATTTTGCATACTCCAAAACTTCTTTTGCTGACATTGCATCTAAGTCTGCATTTGTTTTATCAACAAATGTGGTCCGGGAATTGGCTTCTTCTCACTGACGCTTCATTCCAACATCAACACGATAAAACATAGCTTCCAAATTTTAACCGATTGCAATCTTGGCTTCTTTGCCAACTTCTGATGTAGCCTGGAACTTTGAAAGTTATGCAAATGCCCCTATTGGACGAGGTACTAAAGGTTGTGGAGGCCTCGACAATGTTGCACTTCGATATACCCCTTTGTGATCATATGTACATCCTTTACTAGTCCCATAATATTTGGACGGTAGACTAGTATAATCCGGGTGCATGTGCAAGAAAAACTCTGCAAAAAGGTTTCTTGCAAAATAGTGTCGAACCTCATCGTTCCACGACAGTTTCCCATATGCCATAAAAAATCTGTTATATAGATGTCTGGCAAAGTCAGGGTGCTTAAAATATTGCACCTTCAATATTTTTCGCTTTGGGCCCCATTTGAAATTGAACATCGAGATGGTGTCTTCTCCCATTTATCAAGACCCATCACCTCTGACTTTTGCCACATCATTAGATCAAAAAAACTATCAGTGGTTGGCCCCATCTTCTGATATGCATCCATAAAGTTTTCCAGTGAATGCAAAACAATTTGCAAACTTTGTTTGCTCTCCTGAGGAAGTTCCAAGACTGTCAAATAATTTTCCAACCTCTTTTTAACACTTGAGCATCGCTCAAGCATCATTGCTTCAGTATTCCCTTCCCAGGGAACTTCATCGCCAACATCTGAAGGATAGGTGGATGTTGGCGTGTAATCTTTTGTTTCTTCATAACGCTGCCTCCTAAATCCACCTTCACCCTCTACACTGGCATTTGAATCTTCATGACATCCACTCTCATTGTCACTCCTTGGTCTAAATTGATTGCCTACACAGACATTTGAAAGTAACTTCAAGATTTAACCTCACATAAATTTAAATACAACAAAAATAAACAAAAATAAACAAAATTTAAGAAACTTACTAGAAATATTCTCTTGTATAGAGCTATTCCCTACATTCTCAGGTGTAGGAGTATTCATGCGCAACCTATCTAAGAAGGTTGCATCCATAACACTGGTTTGAGCAGGTTCTGCAGTTGATTTATTTACAGACTCGTTTGAAAATCTCATCTAACAATATTGTTGGTGCTCACTCGGAGTCTCATTTGAAGAAGGAGTTCATGTTTTTCCTTCTTGAGAATGCCTAGAGCGTTTGCAAGGAATGTTTGGATAATCTCATGTCGACATCACTCCTCAATATCTATCCACAATGCATAGTTTATCAATAAAAAACCAAAGATATACACAAATTCAAGCAATTAAAAATGCAAAGATAAATCAAAGTTTTAAACAATCAAGCCACAAAGGTACTCGCTCATTACAAGGTGCAAAGACTGGTCATTCAGCCATGAATCAATCAACTAAAATATAATTAAGGGGTCCATAGACAACATGGCAGATTTTTATCCTTCACTCATCATTCATGCACAGAAAAGAAGGGCATTTGAATCTATAGGTCTTTAAACACCAAAGTAACGACCATCGATTAAGCTCCTGGACGACTTCTCAGGCATGGACTGATGACTAAAGGGATAAGTGACAAAAGATAAAACCACAAACTTTTCACAATAATCAATAAAACCCACACATAAAAGTCATTGAAATCAGAAGTTGGGTTCACCAAGGGATTTTCATTCCAGTGAGAGGTTTATCATTCACAATCCACATCAAAGAAGAAGACGCAAAAGCTAAACATTCAACCATGAATCAATCAATTAAAGGATAAGTAATGGGTCCATAGACATCATGGAAGATTCTTATCCTTCACTCATCATCCATGCACAAAATGTCAGGGCATTTGAATCTATAGGTCTTTAAACACCGAAGTGACAACCATCGATTCATCTCCTGGCCGACTTCTCAGGAAAGGACTGATGACTAAAGGGATAAGGGACATAAGATAAAACCACAATATTTTCACAATAATCAATAAAAACCACACATAGAAGTCATTGAAATCAGAAGTTGGGTTCGCTAAGGGACTGTCATTCCACTCAGAGGTTTATCATTCACAATCCACATCAAAGAAAAAGACGCAAAAACTAAACATTCAGCCATTAATCAATCAACTAAAAGATAAGTAAGGGGTCCATAGAGAGCATGATAGATTCTTATCTTTCACTCATTATCCATGCAAAGAAAAGTAGGGCATTTGAATCTATAGGTATTTAAACATCGAAGTGACAACCGTAAATTTGGCTCCTAGCCGACTGCTCAGGTAAGGACTGATGACTAAAGGGATAAGGGACAAATGATAAAACCACAATCTTTTCATAATAATCAACAAAACCCACACAAACAAGTCATTGAAATTAGAAAGTCGGGTTTGTCAAGGGAAATCAATTCAGAAAAACAATAAGAAAGTGGATTCGTTAAAAGTTCCCTATGGTTGGATCCACAAAGACTGCATATAATGTAATGTAATGACCCTAGTTGGATAAATGTTTAAGAAATTATAAAGTAAAACTAATTAGGGGATTAATTGTGTTAACAAGGTATTAATTAAACAAAGATGATTTAATGATATTAATTAAGTGAGTTATTAATTAATTAAAAGATATAATTGTGATTAATTAATTAATAATTTAACTACAAACTATATTTAATAACTTGTGTAATGGATTTAATAGATTAATGGTATATGATATAAAATGGTTGCGTATACAACAAGGGATAACCTATGAATCCCGAGAAGATAAAAGCATTAACGGGAAAGGATAAGAGTAATAAATGGGTTAGGTAGGGAGTAAATGCGGGGGGAGAGTCGGTGAAGGAGGGATAAGGAAGGGAAGGAGTTGGACGGGAGATTATGCTACGGAGGTTGGGGGATGAATTTTGGGGAGCTCTAGATTTGCGGAGAGAGGTGAAGTTATGGAGTAGAATTTTATCAGTGCACCGGAGTTGCTGGGGGTTTTGGGCACAAAGGGCCAGGATATCCATTGATATCCTAGATCTAGGGAGCTACCTAGTTGGCAGGGAGGAACGGTTTTGGGTATTGTTTTGCAGAAGTGGGAAGGAAGCAAGCGACGAAAAATGGAGGTTAATAGCATCAGGTTCATGTATTATTTAAAATTATGCATTGTTGATTAATCTCTTATAAAATTTTATTATTATGGATGAATTTGCGTACGAATGAGCTAAATTATAGAAATTCTTGAATTTTACTACTAAATATAAAATAATTGGTTTTTTAATTTATTCGGCTCCTACATTTGGTATCAGAGCCAGGTTTGAAATCTGGAGCCTTAAGGGCCAAATTCCCAGCCCAAAACCCCTTTAAAAGCTTAAGTTATTTTATTTACTAGTTTATTTACTAGTCAAACGTATTCTGATAAAATACTTACAAAAAAAAAAGGGCTATTAAGATCAATAGGCCACAATGAAAAAAAAACCAGTGTTAATTTTACCTAAATTGAACTACTTGCGGGAGTAGTCGCTTGAGGGTCTTTACCAAGTAGCCCTAAGATTATTACGTAGGAATCGTCAGAAAATAGGCAAAACAAAATATAGATTTGATGGGTGGATCTGGTATTCTTCCTCCTCCAGAAACCCTGACGTGGATCACTATCTGTTCATGTGAGAACCTTGTTGCCTGAATTATTAAATTGGGGTTTCTCCGTTATGAAATCTTCTGGTGTTTCTCTGCTAAGAAGTCTTGAACGTTTCTGATTGACCTGAAATGGGACATATGGGCATTCGTTAGAAACAAAACGAACTAACTTATTAATTTTGCTGAAATGATAACAATATAACGATGATTCAATACATATATTGACAGTAGCTTTATTAATTGTTTGCCATCGTATTAATGGTGGCCTTATTAAATCCATGAATATATAAGTTTATAAAGTAGGCATGGAGGCAAACCTGTAATAATACAAGTTAAGAAACTACCATCATTTGGATTGATGGGTTTCGGGATAGGCACGCATAATACAGACGTATGTGAAAATAAAATAAAAATAATAGTTAATTTATATACAAAAAAATAAATAATAATAATAAAAATTAAGCAAGGTGAGAAAAACACATCATGACAAATAAGGTCAATAATAAGTTTTAAGTTGTCAGCCTTTTGTACTTTTTTTTAATCTATTTTTAAGACTCGTCAATAATGATGCAATAATTTTTATGATCCATCGCAAAGATGGAGATGAGAAAAAGATAATCAAGGGGAAACAATGGATGAAAGCCCGTTGTAGCCGATACAGAGCTTGCAGCTGCAGCTGATGGATGGGAGCCTCTTCCCGAAAACCAAGAGCCCCAGTCGCAACAGGCTTGGTTCCAACAGCTTCCTGATGATTGTTTGTTCTGATAAGATGGCATGTTTTTGATGTGTTTATTGCTATTTGTGCCAGGCACTGTGGCTCGTCATAACTCTTTATTTTGGATGGCCTGTGGGGCAAATTTTCATAGGCTAGGTATTTTTTTTCTAGCCTTAAGCTTGTGGCGGCTGTCTTCAAGGCCTTATTTAAATAAAATGCATGTACTCTTATTTATCTACATTCATATAATTATGAATGCAAAAAAAAAAATTATCTATGTCTTTGGCACTAAAAATTGCCTGATCAAAACCTAGAGAGGCTGTAGTTTGTCACGAAATAAATCAATTGAGAACTTATTAAAGAGAGTGAACGGGGATGATATTTATAACAACGAAAAACTTTATAAACTACCGATTTGTTTCTAAGAAGTCAAGAAAACTATGTGATTAATGGATAGACATGTAGCTATATTGAGATTTAAAGTTTTTTTTAAAATGAAGATTACCCAAACATATGGAAAACAAGCGTGCATGTGCACACAACAAATAAATAAAAAGAAAAAAAATAATATATAGAACAAAATAAACAACAAAAATCTGCCAAAAATTAAATTCTAGAACAGAATGGAAACAAAAACAAATTACAAAATCTAAAACTCAGCAAACTCTGGACTGGTGAGAGAAGTGTTTTTACTCGAACTGGTGAGGGAAATGTATGCATCATCTCCAGATTTAGACCGGATCAATCCCACGCGCTCTTAACCGTTCAGTCGCCCGACTTGACAAATAGTAGTCGTCCAATTGGATTGATCGAGTGCATTCGTTATTGCGTGCCGAAAAAATCGTGAGGCCCGGTAATTTAGCCTGTGTAATTTAAAATTCTTTTCATTAAAATAACTATTACTAAATGTCCCTTGTTACTCATTTCTTTGCTGATATAAGTGAAAACAGAAAAATGGAAAGATGATAATGAATGATTGAATGCCAACCGGATTATGGGTGTGCTGAAGAAGATAGGGGCTGCATTCTCTGGCAAGCCTATTGGTGTATTCTTGTTGTGCTCCGCTGTGCTCTGGAACCCCCTCCGCCATGGCCAGAACTATTTGAGTGGAGATTCCGCGAAAATTTCCATCATCACGACCAGAAACTTCAATGCCTCTTCAACTTGAAAACCATTAACGAGAGGGCTCAAGAAGGCATTATAAGAATATGTGTTGTTCGACAACCATCCATGGCGGATAATCATTTCCCCAAAGGTAGTTCTAGCCTTACACCAAGCCTGGCAGTAAAAATATGATAGACCCCGTCTTCTGGAAATCGTGAGCTTATGATTGAAAAACATCAAAATATGTTCCTGAAACTGAGAATTTCGATAAAGCGGACCGGTGACAAACCTTTTCTTTGGATGAACCTTTTACGGTGGAATTTCCTGTTTGCTTCTGATCCCTTCTCATGGTCCTGGAGCAGCCCATAATTCCCCCCAATTGCAGACAGAAACAAACAATTCTCTGATCGAACACGGTTTTGCCAACCTGTTTGAATGCCATGTTGGTAAAATCAGTAAGCTTTAGAGCCTGTTTGACCCACGTAAGTATGATTTTTATCTTCTTCATTCTCGCAGAAGTGCATGAATTTCTTGCCTTTATGAGCACCCATTAAGATAAAATCCTCAAATACTAAGATTTTCGAATACCCAGTAAGCGTAAACCCTTGTTTAATCCCTCTTCGAAATTGTTCAGTTCGGCTCTGAAACGCCTGTGCAGGTCTTCTTTCTCGCCTTGAAAAGCTAGTTGCTGTGAATTCATATTTCTTTCCCTCATATGAGGTACGAAGTGCCCAACCATGGCCGAGGAGCTGCACAAACACAAAATGTAATATACAGTTCTCTGAGACGGACATTGACCCTACCGGGAGGGACAGAGCAAAGTGGAGAGGCGGCAGAGGAAGGACGCGGAAGTGAAGGACGCATTAAAGGTTGGGAGAGATAGGTGTTTGGTACTAAGATATGGAGGTCGGGCACGTGGGCCTCATGCCAGAAGCCCGACCTTAAAGGCTGCCAGATAATGCCTGCACATTAAACTCTCGCCATTATATATATATTTTTATATATATATTAATGTTTAGTTTTAATAATTTGTTTAAAGTATTAATAAGCCTTTTTAATAATTAAATTATCATTTTTATTAATACGCCTTTTAACAATTAAATTATCTTATATATATATATATATATATATATATATATTATATATATTAAATTTTAGTTGTAACAATTTATTTAAAATTAATAATGCGCTTGCGTAAAATTTTAAATTCCTTTTTTTTTAAATAAAATATATATATAATTATGAGTTTTAATAATATAGGGCTAAGTATAAATTTAAATGGAGTCTGTGGGATTTGAACCTCGGACCTCCCCACTAGTCAAGTCTTTACAAAATCTGCCCTAGCAACACACCACACGAGGTGACTTTTACAATTAATTTCACTTATAAATACTTTAATTGTCATACCCAATACCACCCACCAAGAAAAGCGTCTTAAGAATAACACTAATGCCAAAAGGTACATAGCATCGGTGAATGCCAAAATAGGGATGGAAGTTGGAGATAATTGTTTAGATGTCGCGGTTTAATCCTATTTAATTATCGAACGTGGTAATTATATAACCTTACAACATTTTTTAATGTGATTAGGTAAATGTTTAAAAAAAGAAAAGAGAGTAAACATGCTAATGGATACCCTGATAAATGCAAGAAATTTATGAACAATAAATCTAACCCATTAATTTTGGAGGATGACTAAGTATATGCCAACATCTTCAATGCATAGCCATCATATCAGGGTTTAAGGTTAATTAAGATTAAAAGATCATTAATTGTGCCATTGTCAATAGGTGTACGCATATCAGCCTAAATTAATAAACATAAGGTCGAAAGTCATTTTTAATCAAGTTGTAAGTGTAAATTAAAAGGGCTCAGACTAGGACAAGTGGGAAGGAGGCAGTATATGCACTAGGAGCATAAGCATAGGAAGTGGCGAGTGAGGCGCAAGGCTAACGTAGCTACAGGGCAAGAAACCAATAGTTCTTTTGTAGGGGCAAAGAAATCAATCTTAGACGCTTAATCCTAACCCTAACCTAGCCAATCCCCTAATGGAGTAATGTCTGTTTATAGACAAGTAAAGAAAACTTACGCCTAACCCTGTTTCTAGTTTGAGTAGCACCAATTTGAAACATCCTGGAACTCACCCTGACAACTTTGGTGGATGTAGGTCAAAGCATACAGGATGGTCAGGACTCGAGGGAGTCGAGGTAGGGGAGTATCGTTGCAAGCACTGCCAACACCTCCAGCTCCACCACCACCATCGTTCGAACTAGCCCTCATACTGCGCTTGTTGGAAGCCATTAATGAGACTTTAAAGGGGCGACAACCAGCAGGGACTGAAGTGGAACCCCCACCATCTGGAACGGGTAATCCAGAAGCGTCAAGGGATTCAGGGGGAGGACCTCCACCTGAAGACATCACGTGAGAGTTGCAGAAGATCAAACTTCCAGAGTTTGCTGGGGGTCGTGCCAGTTAACGCGCGGAAGAATGGTTAGAAGGCATGACAAGGTGTTTTGCCTTAAGGGACTATGCATCCAATTCAAAGGCAAAGATCACCATTTTTCAGTTAAGAGATAGTGCCTTGAACTGGTGGGGCAACCTGGAAAGACAATTGCACCTTACCCCAGACACAGTATCTTGGGAACTTTTCGAGGAGAGGTTCTGGAGGAAATATCTACCAGCGTACTACGAGGAACAACAGGTAGGGGCATTTCATGCCTTAGTACAGGGAAACAAAACTGTAGAATAATATGAGATCATGGAACTGGTCAAATATGTTTCGTATATGGACAATGACCAATGACAAGCAGAGCGCTTTGTTTATGGATTGAACCCTAAGATAAGATCTATGGTGCGGATGTGGAAGCCGTCTTCAGTAGCGGAGGTAGTGGAAAATGTGCATTATGCGGAAGAACACATGAACTTAGCCAGGCGTGCAAGATCGACATTTCCGCATCGCCCTGGATTCGTAGGAAAGGCCCCGAGGATATTTCCTAGGGGAGGGGGCTCGAGGCCACCACCATATGGTAACAGAGTCGCGCCAAGGATAGTAGCTGTAGGGATTTCAATGGCAGCGAGTGCAGCATCTCATTCATCACCAACGGTGCAGACAGGACCACAACCATCTCGGGGAACAACGAGTAGGGGCAGGGGTTCCAGGGGAAGGAACTCATTTCATAGATAGACACATAACAATGCACAGGTTCAATCTCGTGTTACTTGTTGGGGGTGTGGGGGACCCCATTACCAACGCGACTAGCTAGAGTTACAATCAGGGTTCGTGCATAGAGAAGGAAAGGCACCGATGGGGAGAGAAAGTAGCAGCCACAAGATTTACGCAGCGGTTAATAATCGCCAGGCTGAACATCAATCCATAATGGTGGAGTCAACAGATACACTAAATCATATCAATGTTAAGATTTTGTTTGATTCTGGTGTGACATATACTTTCATTTCACCATCTTCATTAGAAAAGAGTGGGTTGGAAGCCTACGAGCACGATGACTTTAAACAAGTTGAGATGCCTTCGGGGGAAAAACAAGCAGTAGGACCTAGTGTTGATAATTGTATAGTAGACCTGGGAGTGTGTACTACCAGGTTAAAGGTATATGTCACTGCTCTTGGGGAATATGACCTAATCATTGGAATGGATTGGTTAGCATCTCATCGAGCTTTGGTAGATTGTTTCGTAAAGAGGGTGCTTTGTGTCGATGATGAAGGAAGACCAATAGAGATCTAGGGTGTATAGATAAAAGTGTCGTTACACTTTATATCAACTATGAAGGTTAAGTGATGCTTGAGACAAGGGTGTCGACTTTATGTAGTGGAAGCAGTGAATGAAAGGAAGGGACCCTCATTGGATCAGTACCCGGTATTGTCAGAATTTCAGGACTTTTTTTTCTAACAAGTTACCAGGGTTACCTCTTAAGAGAGAGCTTGATTTTACCATTGAGCTAAAACTTGGTGCAGAACCAATCTCCAAGACTTCGTATCAGATGACAATGCCAGAACTTTGTGAGTTGCGAATGCAGTTGAAAGAGTTACTAGACTTAGGGCTAATAAGGCCCAGTGTCTCACCTTGGGGCACACCGGTAATTTTTGTAAAGAAGAAGGATGGATCCTTACGATTGTGTATAGACTACAGGGACTTGAACCATGCTACAGTGAAAAATAGGTA
>JZKD02S0181374.1:139710-202428 GCA_000966675.3 Picea glauca
TTATCATTAATATAATATTAAAATCTATTACCTATGATATAATAAAATTTTATAGTTTACATGTTGAAAGTAAATATTGACAATTATATGGAAATGTAATTGTAATCAGATTCACAACTTGGGACTATGGAAGAGTTGAGAAAATAAGAAAAAATTCTAAGTATTTTGAAACAAAGTGTAGTTGAATGATACCTTTATGTAATGGAAAAGGATAATTCTTCATAATGAAAGGCATTTGTGAGGTTAAAAAAGGTTGTCAGAATTGAAATCCTTTTAAGTCATCTATCACATTCCACTCATAAGTGTCTCCTGTCAAGGATTGCAACTCTTCTCTTAAAAAAAGTGGGATCACTAGCTATAAAATGGTTCTTATCCATTAGAGTAGGGTCCTTTTGAAGCATGCTACTACAAGTAGTCTAGAAGAGATTGTTCGGGCTAGGAATACTCTTGAATTGTAACTGAGTCAGCGTCCATGCCTTCTCAAGCAATTTTATGTTCAACGTACTTATTTTTCTGGGTTATATGAAGTTGAACTAGAAAACATGTCCTGCTAAGATTTACTTCTTTTCTCGAAAATCTATGTTCAATTATGGGCAAAGCCTCTGGTATTTCACTGTTGTTACTATTGGTCATTTTTTTGGTGTCAGTACTCCTAAATATGTTGAAGATATTACTACATTTAGTGTCTGGTTAGTTCCATATTTTTGGTTTGCTTTAGTTTCCAGATTTCAGATCTAGTTCTAGGATTTTCAGTTTTTTATTTTTTTCTGATTTTAGTTATCAATTAATAAATTATTATAGAAGAATTCTGGATGGCTCACATCAATGGTATCTGGGCCTCGATTGATAGTAGATTATATAGAATTTTCAGTTACAGTTCATATTATTTACTTATGTTCTCCAATCTGCTATAACTTTTGATTATTTTCTATGATGTTATTATGCTAAACCTAATATTAGGCTATTAGCCCATTATTAGTGTAGTCCTTTAGTCTATAAGAGCTTTGGTCTCAAAACAGTGGAGTCCCCAACAAATTAGGTTCATAACTGGATCATATTTTTCATATAAATTGTGTGTGTTTAATTGTTTTAGGTTTTTGTTTTTTTTTCGAAATCAAGCAATATAAATTTTCAAGAAATTATAAGTTTTTTTGTTTAAATTGTATTTTTGAATGTAGAAATGAATTCAACTTCCTAAAAATTCGTAGAAGAATACTAGGATTATACAAACAAGTTTTCCTCTAATTTCAAACAAATATACTCAGAAAATATAAAAAAACAAAAAACAATTATACTAAACATATAAATTGACATGTAATGCTACACATATAAATTGACATGTATACACAACACTATAGAAACAAAATATCAATATGTTCTCAAGTTTTCAATCCTTTCATGTAAGGTAAGTGCTATGTAGGAACAAAATATGAGTATGTTCTCAAGTTTTCAATCCTTTCATGTAAGGTAAGTGATAAACAATCACATTTACGAGATGATTTCAGCTATGGGTCTTACTACACCTTTAGATTAAGGCGCAAAGCTATGAGGAAAAGTTAAATTAACCAAGGAACTTACAGAAGGAATGCAAAGTAGTTTAGTTGCCTAGTTTCTTTTTGAAATGTTACTATGTCTTTGTACTTGACTTTTGGCAATGTTTAAATTTTTAACAAAGATGCACTTATTCACCATGAAATTTGTAGAAAATGAAAATCTAAACTAGCCTTGATTTAGTTACATAACCAAATTTTATAAATCCAATCCCGCTGACAATATTTGACTTATTTTAGTGTAATCAACTATATTTGAGTTTATTTCTTAATTTTTTTTGTTAAAGGTTTTGAGTATGATTATTTGTCTATAATATAATAAGAAATGATTTATATAATTAATCAATTCTTAATTATATAAATCGTCAACTCATACAAGAGTTTCGATTTTCCCTTATTGATCTTAGATTTATTTCTTTTGACAATTAATATAGAGTCTCGATTGACTCTAAGTTATTTCTTTTGAAAATTAATACAGAGTCCCGATTGACTCTTATTGATTTACGAATATATAAAACAATAACAACTAAACATTTTCATAATTCCATTACTTGGTGTAACTCGCATTTTAATTACTATGTAAAAGGAGCCAAGAAAATAAATTTTAATTATAAATTGAAAATTAATATTAAAATTTAACAATACATAAAAAAAAATTAAATTAAAACTAAATACTACATAACAATACATAACAATACAGGGTTCAAAGAAATACCTGGAGCTCGGCGTGCTAATGATGCCAACCGCCAACATGACCTCTGCACTCACAGATGCTCAGAAATGCCCGCCTAGATGACCTATGCCATCACGACCTCATGCTCATAGACGCTCAGAAACGATCACGCTCACAAACGCTCAGAAATGCTAACAAACTCCAACAAAGTTTGAAAACGTAAAAAATTCGATGTGTGGTTGATATATAAATCATCTTTCGGCCGAACAATATTTCGACCAAAATATTGTTTGGTCGAAAGAGTGTTTGGCCGAAATATCTTTCGGCCGAAATATCTTTCGGCCGAAAACATATTGTCGGATGGAAAATATTCGTCCGACTAAATTTTTACACGCAAATCGAGGGTGTCGTTACTACAACATTTGATTTGGCATTTCACTTTTTGACCGAAAACTAGTTCAGCTGAAAACAATAACTTTCGGCTGAAAAATAATATTAGTTCGGTCGAAAAAATGTTTTTCGGAATTTTAGAGATCCGATTGTCACAAAAGTGTTACCCACCTCCGTGATTTCACCCTAGTTTGACTATCATAGTTCATCTTGGCATGATGCATTTGAATGAAAATATTATAAGACATTCCTGACATAGACGTCCACGTCTAACTCAGGTTCAACTACAACAAATATGGATAAAGCTATCATGGAATCCGATCCAAAATCATCAACTCTATTGGCATTGACTTCAACAATCCTATAAAATTTGACCATGGTCGATACAGAGGAAAGTGAATGACTATTCCATACATAGATATGGGTGAAATACAACCCGTTACATATGATTGTGGATAATTTCAATCAAAAAAACTTTATCTCTAAATACCTTATGAAGAAATTGGGTCTTGTTACTACTCCACTTATGCATCCTTACAACATCAATTAGATTAAAGAGGGAAAATAACTTAGAATCACTTGACAATGTAATCTTTCCTACTTTATCAAGCCTTTTAAGGATGAAGTAACTTGTGACATAGCACTACTCTGAATAGTTGATGTGCTATCTGGAAAACCATACATATGGGATAGACATGACACTTATTAGTCTAGACCATATAAAGTGATTTTCAATATCAAATATTGGTGGTATGGAATTTCTAAATGTCGAGCTAAGTCGTAGATCTCTATAGTTTCATAAAAAGAAGTCAAAAATCTTATCAACCGTGCTTAGAAATTCACGTTCTTAATGATTAAACCGTAGTATTTTTAGAAAATCATAGTAACTAGTCAAGTCTCCACTCACCACAACTCACGAAAATAAAAACAAGTCGATAGAGTACTTAAAGAATACAAGGACATACTCAAATATAAAACTTGAGTACCATTATATTTCCAAGTAAAATGGTCCATAGATCTTGTTCATGTCTCTTCATCACCCAATGCATTTTTTTACAAAGTTTCTATTTTAGAGAATAAATAAATCCATAGACAAATTCAAGCATTGATCAATAAAGGGAACATTTGACCTAGTTCCTCTCCTTGTGAAATTCCAATGGTCTTAGTTCCTAAGAAATATGGAACATGACACATGTGCATTAAAAACAAGGCTCTCAATAAAATCTTAGTAAATAATTAATATCATTTTCCTCTAATAGAAAATCTACTTCATTATTTGAAAGATTCTAAATCATTTAACAAACTCAACCTCAAGTTTGGATGTCGTCAAATCTTTGTAGAGTCCTCAGATGTATGAAAAACTACTTCCAAAACTAAGGGATGCTTGTGAAAATTCATAGTCATGCCTTTTGGCCACATCAATACACTTGAATCTTTCACGAGGTATATGAATGACCTTCTTAGATCTTTTGCAGGTAAATGTGTCTTTATTTATTTAAATGGCATCCTCATTTTTAGTATATTATGGGATGAGCATTTACAACACCTTCAACAAGTGCTTAACACTCTCGGATAGCATAAAATTTGCATGAAGTTGAAGAAGTTTTTTTTTACAATGAAGAGTATCAATACATGGGCTATTTGATCAAATTTAAAGGCACTCAAGTTGACCTAGAAAATATTCAAGTCATCAAGAATTGGCCTGATTTGAGAAACAATCATGAACTAAGGATTTTCATTGGTTTAACATTTTTTTATCGTAGATTTGTGTTAAGATTCAACCACATTGCATGGTTGATGAATCAATTGACCGAAGGAGGTGGAAATACAACATTGAAATGGGAAATAACACAATAATAATCTTTTGAAGAGCTTAGGGAAAAGATTTGTATAGCTCCACTACTCATGCTACTTAATTTACATTGGCCATTTGAAATTGAGACTAACGGTTCAGATTATGCTATGTGCATAGTGATCACTCAAGTAGGTCACTTGATAGAATTCTATTAAAAAAATCCAATGATATTGTTTGTAAGTACTTGACTTATGAAAAGGAATTGTATGACATTATACAAGCAATTAAGCAATTAAGACATTACTTTAAAGGTAAAAAATGATCATTCATATAAAACAAAAACCTATATTGTTCACTCCTTCATAGTATAATTTACAAACTATAGGACAACTCAAGTGAATTAACTACCTATAGTAATTTTAGTTGGTGATTAAGCATTCAAAAGGAAAATCCAATGCACTAGTTGATTGTCTTAGTCGACCACCAATCATTTCCATTTTTAGTGTTAAGAATGCATGGAAATGATACCATCACTGGGCCTCGATTGTATGAAGATGAAACTAATTTATCCTTGGTGTATTGACTAATCTAGATAGGTAAGTTGATTGTCATCAACTATTGCTTGAAGGACAACTTGCTTTACAAGTTAGGACAAGTTTGTGTACATCTAGGTGAGTAGTGGCATAAGCTTATCAATGATGCACACTACATCAAAAGAATAGGTCACTTTGGAATATCGAAGACTCTTATGGTACTATAGAAGTATTTCTATAGAATTCACTCAAGTTGAATGTTGACAAATATATCAAGTTATGTGTGGTTTGTGCCATCACCAAGCCACCAAATCCTTGATAGAGTTTGTATACACCCCTTCCTATTCTATATTGACCGGGGGAATCCATTTGTATGGATTTATTGAATACATATACTTTCACTAAGCACCAACATAATGAAATTGTAGTAGTGGTTAATAGATTTTCTGAAATGGCTATCCTTACACTTAGTTACAAGAAGAATACGATTTCATAGCAAACTACTCAAATATTCTTTGAGCGTGTTTGGAAGAACTATGGTCTACCATATTCAATCATCACCAATCATGACTCGATATTTGTTATCATATTTTGGAAAACACTCTAGTAGCAAATTGACACACAACTATTTATGTCGGCAACATTCCATCCTCACAAATATGGATAGAGTGAAGTTGTAAATCACATGGCGGTATAATTGCTTCATATGCACAATGAAAAGCATCATATAAAATGGGAGATATTTCCCCATATATCCAACATAGTTATGACCGATCTCAACACAGTTCAATCGATAAGAGTCCATTTGAAGTCTATTATTGATTTTATCCCTTAAAGTTTATTGAATTAGTCGATGGAATGTCTATTTCTTTTGAAACATACCATGAACAAAATGAAATCAACGAGGCACTCAATTTCAAAGATAAGGTCTATGATATTAAAACAAAAGAAAAATAGAAGTTGCATCGAGGTAGTGAAAAAGCTAAAGCTTGACATTACAAGCATCATATTCCTCATTCATTCCAAATTGGGGATCAATTATAGTTACATATGAAGAAAGAAAGTTTCAGTGGCCCATATAGGAAGATGAAGCCTTTGTGATATGGTCCTTATACCATTCTTGAGAAAGTTGGGGAAAAATTCCTTAAGATTAGCATTTTTCCATACCTAAGTTTACATCCAATATTCAATATGGATTTTCTTTGACCCTATTTTCCACCATTGCTAGAATAGACTAAGTTATAGCCTAAAGATCCAGAAGAAATCCAACTAGATGTTCATGAGCCACTTCTAATCGACACTATTTTTGGACAGTAAGCATGCCATACAAGGATTTTAACAATTCCCTTATTTCAAGTGGGCAAAAAAGGAAAAATCCAATCACAAGGAAAGTGGTACAATACCATTGAGTTGGATCAAAATTTTCCTCATATACATAAATGGGAAATGGTCCCCGAACCACCTCATCTACATAAATGAGCAATGGTGACCATTGACAACTAAGGGGGAATGCTTGATCCATTCAAAGACTTGATTGGAATCCATCAATTATCACCTACTCTCAATCATTTTTTTGGTTGAATCTTAAGGTCGAATCCCCACAGTCGATCCATGAATCAGTTGAATACACAATCCTTGACTAAGTCAACTCATGCACCCTTCGATGAGTATTTTAGATTATCCTACATGTCTAATGTCAAGGATGACTCAACACATGTAAAAAAACATCATAGCCCCAAGGGTTAGCTCAAGTGGTTCTGAGCTAGATGTGAAGCTATCACCAACGAAGGAGGTCATGTGTTCGAATATCTTATTCGACCTTGGGGTTAGGCCCCATAATCAAGGACAACGTTTTACCCCGTTTTCCATCCATGAAGTAGGGAAGTACTCAGGGGTTTCCTGCGACATATTCCATCGAAAAACATGTTAGACAACATCATGAGTAGTAAATAAATATTGGACAATCACCATTGGCCTAGCATCACATGTCTCTTCATCTTCTTATTCCTATCAATATCTAGCAGGAAGTAGTTAGGTCTTCTAATCAGTTACTTAGCTATCTTGTAACTAAAATGTAGCGGCTAATATACCCAAGCATTCATAAAGAATGAATGAATGTATCTAAGCATGAGTAGAAACAACTTCTGTAGATTCTCTCAATTCGATTCGCCTCTTTCGGTCATTGGAATTGAGTTTTTCCAATCATTACACCATTGTTCAGGGTATTGCTTACAGACTTAGAAGACCAACATTCTAAAGCAACTAATCAATATGTCGATTTTTTTCCCTTTTGATTATCCGCTATCAATTATTGGCTTACATCTTCATATGATTGGTATCATTTTGCATTGCTTCCAATCAATTCTATTTGAATGTTTATTTCCTGGTTTTCTTAAATAGTCTAACTTCATATGTTTTTTCCATAACAAAGATTGACTCATTTGGTTAACTTTGTTGTCCCACTTTGTTTTGCTTGGGCACAAAATATGAAATTTGATGAATAATGTGGGATGTCCAAGATGGCGGGAAGCCATGGGACACAATGTAGTTTAATAAGTCTACCACATTGACTACTAAGACTTTGGGACAATATTTGAAAAATTCAATGTAGAGGTCATGTATGTCATAGAACTCATTAGATTGAAACTAAAGGATGGAACAAATGATCAAATAATCTGGGAAGAAGTGGCAAGAAGAGGGTCTTGAATTGACTCAAATGCATGGTTGGTTACATGTATTGTATAGACTAGAATCATATACAAATTTAATAATGGGATCAACAATTGCACACAATATTTCTTAGCTAAGAGGAAGATTCTTCAAAAAAAAATTGGATTGAAATGATGTTGGTTAAGCTATGCACTTTTGTGTTTGTTGAGAAAATAATGTTTCTTTTTCTTTCTATAAATGCTCCTATAAATTCTTTAAATTTGCTTTAATTTGGAAGTTCTATACTTTATAATATATTTGATTAATCTCAGTAATATTTTTATAATCTAAATCATACCAAGCACTATATAGAAAATGTCATACCTTGAAATGGCCAGAGGTATGAATGGAGTGGGAAAGGCATGCAATATGAAAGTCCAAATGAGTAAGGCTACATTGAATTGAATCTTGAATATCATACATCAAAAATTTAAACTTGGTTTTGAGGATATTTAAGTATGCTTGGTAAACAATATTTGATAAAATTAATAATGATAAACTTGGATGGCTAAATTATACTAAACTTAGAGGGAGGACAATCAAGTGAAAGCCATAAGAATGAGACAAAATTCTAAAGTTCTTTATTAATTGAAATAATTGAAAATCATGTTGTAAAATAATTGTTGTTTGTAAAAAAAAATTATTTTTTATTTTCAAAATTGTTAATTAAAAAAACATTATTAAAATTTATTTTTTCATACACTATATAATAAATCATTTACAAATTAAAATAAAACCAATCTTACTAAAGGATATTTAACTTCTAACAACACAAATCAGAATTTGTATTTATTTAAGCACAATTTCACAGTTTGGTAGCTTTCTAATATCATCGGGGATTGCCACTGAATTACAACCCTGAAGATTGAGATACTTCAGATTTTTAAGTTCTCCTATTCGATAAGGCAACGATTTTAGATTTTTACAATTGTCAACATACAAGAATTGAAGATATAAAAGATTACCTATCTCTTCAGATATATCTTCAATCTCAGTGAAACTTAAAGAGAGTCATTCAAGTCATGTCAATTGCCACAATGATGATGGCAATGATTGCATGGATATGCAATTAATAGCCAATACCCTCAAAGAGGTGCATGGATATGCAATTAATAGCATGGATATGAAACTTCTAACAATACAAATCAGAATTTGTATTTATTTAATCACAATTTCACAGTTTGGTAGCTTTCTAATATCATCGGGGATTGCCACTGAATTACAACCCTGAGATCTCTATTTAGAGTTGTGAATACAAGTTTGCTCCCTTTGTTCTCGCGAAATTCGACGCCCAATTCTTTCAGATCGAGTGCGCTCCACATGTCGTCTAAAACCAAAAAGAATTTCCTGGTCTTCATATATGCGGACAACTTCATCTTCCGCATATCAGCCGAACAGTTGGCAAGATCCAAATTTATTGTAGACGCAATATCATTTTGAATCTACGGAATTGAAAATTGAGCAACTGTAACCCAAATTACAGTTGCTCAATTGGGGTCATTGGAGAGTCGTTGATGAATATTTGGCTTGCACATTACTTCTCCGTTATCTTTAAAGGCACGGGTCGTTTGTGTACAGCGGGAAAAGAAAACCTCTCACCTTTCAACTATTTCAAAAGTAAGAGTAGGTGAGAGTAAGACAGACTTGAAAAGCAAGAGTTTTAGTTATTTCAAAAGAATACTAGCAGAATTGTAAACATTATGCAGAATAGTCAATAAGCTAGAGATGCTCTCAGGTCAAATATAAATATGAAAAAGCTGTTGAACCAATATATGTATGTAAACATTACCAATATACTATAGGATAATGATATTAAACAAGAACCAAAGCAAGATTACTAAGATGAGAAAAAGTTAGGAGGTGGATTAGATTGAATGGGATGTGAAATATGTAAAAGCTTAATGATGTTTGTGTTTGTGGTGAGTTATATAATATAGTAATTAGATGATGTTGATGTACAACAAGATAGGTAGGTGATAATGTAGAAGGCCACCTTACTTTAATTTTAATTTTAATTGTTAGTCTTATCATTGTAAATCAAATGAATATATATAATTTTAATTATAAATATAAATGCTTTCACCTCAAATATGAATAGGATACAATATATCAAAGGATGAAGAAATTGAACAAGAGAAAAGTAAGAATGGGAGAAGAATGTGTATATAAACATTACCGATATATTAAGGATAATGAAGTTAAACAATGAACACAACAAGAAAAATGTGTCTTCTAGTGAATTAATGAGAAAAAAAGAGGAGGTGGCTTGGATGTGGTGAGTTTTATAATATAATAATAATAATAATAAGATGATGTTGATGTATGGGATAGCAATTTACGTGCACAGAACATTGTTGGTTGCGACAGAGGCTTTGATTGCGACGACGGCTATGCAGTTTAGGGTTTAACGATCGCCTTAATGGCTCCCTCTGATGGAGGGGATTTGCCCCCTAGATCCTCGTCCTTAGATCTGTAGGCCTTTCAGGCCCTCATTTTGTCTTATGCTAAAGGCTCCGAGCCCCTCCCCCCCCTCAAGATTTGTCAAAAAAGTAGTCGAAATCCCTAAGGTGACCATTATTGCTCCCTCAACGCGGCCCCTGGCTCTTAGACTGGTGGACATAGGATTGATCGGACAATTTACTGGATTGTGGCCATCCCCAAAAGCCATGCACCTCTGGCTGGAAGCAAACTGGCGCAAACTCGGGGACAAATGTCGACAACCTTTTGTGGTAAGGGGTTCTTTGCCTTTATGTTTGAAAAAAGAAGAAGATAGAGATCTGCTTTTTTGAAGTGGACCTTACTTCATGGGGCAAGAGGAATGCATTTAAGTAAGTGGACTCCTGACTTTAGCCTAGAAAATGATATACCCTCAGCAGTCCCAATTTGGGTAAGACTGCCTTTCCTTCCCCTCCATTGCTAGAACGATGAAACCATAAGAAACATAGGAAACACCCTCAGAAAGTATATTGATCATGCTGAACCACGAGAGGGCCTACAGGCTTGTTCTAGGCTATGTGTGGAAGTAGATCTAGAAAAAGGTCTCCCTGAAGCAATACAACTGAATCTAGACAGCTAGTCATACATACAACAAGTGGACTACGAGCAAATCCCCTTCAAATGCAAAGTTTGTCACGAATATGGTCATTTTTCCAAATCATACCCTCAGGCCAAAGACACGCAGGACCAAGTGATCCAGGTGGATATTGGTGGCCACCCACCTTTTCCAACTGGCTCTAAACTGTTTTCTGGCAATTTTGGTAATTTACTATTTTTAGTCGTTTTTAACTTCTTCGGCCATTTTGAGGCCCTAAACGACATTTTTGGGAAAACGGGGAGAAATATCAAGTTCCATCGATATTTTCCCCAAAATGAATCTCCTCAATGATACCTTTCTAATAGGATATCATGTGCCTAAAACAGATATTGTATGAAAAAGTTACGACCCCGAAAGTTGATGTACTAACTTATTCAAACGAGGACCACATGACTTTTGGCGCTTCATCTCCAAGGGTTAGGTTTTTGGATGACTATGGTTTTTGGCATTGTTGTTTATTATAAAAAAGGTCTTTAGAGCCTCATTGTAATCATCTTCTTCTGAATGAGCACAGCCATCACATCTCTTCTCAGAGATAAGCCACCACCATTCTAGCGAGTCTTTCACTCTATATTTTTACAGTCTCTGTACATTTATTTCATTAATAGAATCGTGTATTACTATATATCTATGACTCTTGATATATTTCCGATATATCTATGTGATATTGTTGTATCTCTTGCAATATCTCTAAATATTTATGTGTTATATCTCCGCTCTCATTTTCTGTCGAAAATAATCCGGATCAGTGGTATCAGAGCAGGCTGCTCTTAATCGTTTTTTTTCAGTGCATGTCCCCGACGAGGTCCAAGTATAGAAAGTTGGGTCTCGAGCTTGTCTCTCTTGAAGACAATCTCTCTTGCACGCCCAAGAAACCCTCCATGGCAGAAGAAATGAAAAACGACAGAGAAGACGATCCTATCAATTTGTTGCTTGAGCAAGCTCTCACGCGACAAAGGGACGAAATGATGGAGAATTTTTCTCACATCCTTCAACGCCTCCCGATAGCATCAGGCACATCTTCATCAAGTGGCCACTTTGGAGGCACCTCGCCTTTTAAGGTACAGGTCAGTTTTGATATTCCTATATTTGAAGGTCAGATAAATGCAGATGCTTAGATAAATGGTTAAATCAGTTAGAAGGTTATTTCTTTGTTTACAAATTTTCCGACAGAGAAAAGGTCATCTTCGTGCTCATTAAGGCTCATCCCCATGTTAAACATTGGTGGGAAACTTACTAGGAGAAAAGTTCCACAGAGGAGTCTAGAATGTATGGGGTTGAGCCCACTTGGGATTTTTTTGTGGATGCGGTAAAGGAAAAGTATTACCCTCTTTGCAACTATGAGGACTAGTACATGAGATGGACCACATTGTGGCAAGAGAGGGGCCAAGCAGTGCCGGAGTTCAACAATACCTTCCATACCTTGCGCACCAAGCTAGGTATCAAAGACTCCGAGTGACTTTTGCTAATTAAATACCACGGGGCTCTACATAGATACATCCAAACTGAAATGGATTTTCTGGACATCTCATCACCCGGTTCTTCTTATCGATATGCTGTTAAAATCGAGTAGAAATTCAAGCACCAGAACAAATGGGAGTTCGGATATGAAAATCCCCAACAACCAAAGTATGAGAAAGACGGCCCTAACAAACATCTTCCTAAAAACCAGTCTAAGCCACAGGAAAATAAGGGTCACGGAAAGGTGAAGGACACCGAAAAATGGTGCGATTTCCACAAAATCCCTTGGAACAACACCGACGAATGTCGCTCAAAAGAGTCATTGGTGGTCGAGATCAAAGACAAGGAGCCGAACCATGATTCAGAATCTGATTCTGAAAATACTGGTAAAAGACAAATCATTGACGCAGACCCCACTACTATTGTCGCGACCACAACAATTCAACCAGAAGAACCAACAGATCCATAAGAGGGGGAGTGCCTTTTTCATTCACAGATGTGGGTGAAGGGGACCCCACTGCATTTTATTGTTGATAGAGGAATCCAGAAGAACCTCATCTCAGTAGAGGTTGTCAAACAATTGGGATTGTCGATAACACCACACCCGCAACCATACAACATCGGGTGGCTTCGCCAAGGATGAGATCTTTGTGTCAGCCAACAGTGACAATTGTCATACGGCATCCAACCCTTCAAGGATGAGGTATTATGTGATGTTGCCCCATTGGATGTATGTGATGTCCTTTTGGGCCAACCATATATGTGGAGACACCATGTTGTTTATGATTCTTGACCACGTAGTGTCATTGTTACTTTGGGGGGTCATCTCTACAGAATACCATAAGTAGTTCCAACATTTTTTTCACCTAAACAGTGCCGCAATGTAGTATCTCATACTGCAAAATTTAGCTTCTTCACAATTTGTTCAAAAGGGGAACAAAAGGACACTTCAACCACTACAACCTCACCCCAAGCACCTTCTATCCAATAGAAGCAAGTCAACAAGGTTGCATCAAAGCACAAAGATTCCTTCTGCACACAGGCATCTCATGTAGCTAGATTGGTTAAAAAGTTCCAACCCTTCTAGCCAGATGTTCATGACAACCTTCAACAAGCTAAGCAACGCAACTTCTTCAACAAGGCAAGCAACTCATCAAGATGCAGATTCAGGAAATGCTTTTCCCTCTCCCCCGGGCACTCAACACAATGGAGACCATTGCTTCCTAAGGAGGGAAGATTGATCCAGGTGGATATAGGTGGTCACCCACCTTTTCCAATTGGCTTAAAACTGTTTTCTGGCAATTTTGGTAATTTACTATTTTTAGCAGTTTTTAACTTCTGGGGCCATTTTGAGGCCCTAAACGACGCTTTTGGGAAAACGAGGAGCAATATGGAAGTTCCTTCAATATTTCCCCCAAAATGAATCTCCTCGATGATACCTTTCCAACGGGCTATCATGCGCCTAAAACATAGATCGTATGCAAACGTTACGACCTCGGGAAGTCGATGTACTAACTTACTCAAACAGGACCCACATGAATTTTGGCGCTTCATCTCCTAGGGTTAGGTTTTTGGATGTCTAGGGTTTTGGGCATTCCTATTTAATGTAGAAAGGCCTTCAGAGCCTCATTGTAATCATCTTCTTGTGAATGCGCGTAGACGTCACATCTCTTCTCAGACATAAGCTGCCATCATTCTAACGAGTCTTTCACTCTGTATTTTCATAGTCTCTGTACATTTATTTCATTAATAGAATCATGTATTACTATATATATATGACTCTTGTTATATTTCCGATATATCTCTGTTATATTGTTGTCTCTCTTGCAATATCTCTAAATATTTCTGTGTTATATCTCCGCTCTCATTTCATGTTGAAAATAATCTGGATCAATGGTATCAGAGAAGGCTGCTCTTGATCATTTTTTTTCAGTGCATGTCCCCGATGAGGTCCAAGTATAGAAATTTGGGTCTCTATCTTGTCTCTCTTGAAGACAATCACTCTCTCACGCCCAAGAAACCCTCCATGGCAGAAGAAAAGAAAAACGACGGAGCAAATGATCCTATCAATTTGTTGCTTGAGCAAGCTCTCACGTGACAGAGGGATGAAATGATGGAGAATTTTTCCCACATCCTTCAACTCCTCCCGATAGCCTCAAGCGCATCTTCATCAAGCCACCACTTTGGAGGCACCTCGTCTTTTAAGGTACAAGTCAATTTTTATATTCCTATATTTGAAGGTCAGATAGATGCGGATGTCCTAGATAAATGGTTAAATCTGTTAGAAGGTTATTTCTCTATTCACAATTTTTCCGACAAAGAAAAAATCATCTTCGCGCTCCTTAGGGCTCTCCCCCATGTCAAACATTGGTGGGAAACTTACTTGGAGCAAATTTCCACAACAGATTTTGGAATATAGGGGGCCGATTCGACTTGGGATTTTTTTGTGGATGCGATAAAGAAACATTATTACCCTGTTTGCAACTATGAGGACCAGTACATGAGATGGACCACATTGCGGCAATAGAGGGACCAATTAGTGTCAGATTTCACCAATACCTTCCATACCTTGCACACCAAGATGGGTATCAAATAATTCGAGCGACATTTGGTTTTGAAATACAACGGGGCTCTACATAGATACATCCAAACTGAAATAGATTTTCTGGACATCTCATCACTCAGTTCTGCTTATCAATATGCTATTAAAATTGAGAAAAATTTTAAGCACCAGAACAAACGGGACTTCGGATATGCAAATCTACAACAACCAACGTATGAGAAAGACGACCCTAACAAACAACTTCCTGAAAACTAGTATAAGCCACGAGAATCAAATCAGGATCCAAAAAAAGATCAAGAATCAAACCAAGATCCAAAAAAAGATCATTGGCAACAACCAAAGAGGAAAAAAACAAATGGAAAAACTTAGTCCATCCCGACTCAGAGTCAACGATAAAAACCCACAGATCCAAAAGAAACACGACCAGGCTCTCCACAAAAAGGAGAATCAAGTCACAATAGATATGTTGGTCTCAACTTAGAAGGAAATGTAGAAGAAATTAGGGAATCTCAGCTAGAAAATAACAGAAAGGGACAAGAAGAGGTAGGATAAGGGAACAGTAAAGGAAAACAAAAAGAAAAATAAGTCTTGGACTTGAGTGGGGACTCCTCAGCAAAATCTCTCCCCAACCAAACCTTGGAGAACCAAGAAATGTCAGAAGAAGAAAGACATGACACCTTAGATACTGATTCTGATATGGAGCTAACTCAACCGTCGAACACCAAAAACCTGGAATAAAATCCCAGAGAAACAAAAGAGAATCAACGGCAACCAGAGAAAAAGAACTAGGCATTCAAAAAACAATCGAGGAGGCTCTAAAGAGATATGGAAAATATGGGGAAAATAAGGCATCCCAATATAAGGGAGAAACATCACAGGCCTCAAAAGGGGGGGCACCAAAGCACACTGATAAATGATGAAATTCGTCTCCTGAAATTGTAGAGGATTGGGAATCAAGGTCAAGAAAGAAGAAGTTATAAAGTTGATTCAAACAGAATAAACCTCAATTCTCATCTCCAAGAGATGAAAATGAGGGAGCAGGAAACCCTCAAAGACCTGGAAAAAATTTGGAACAAAAGTGAAGGTTGAGAAACAAGTTCAAGAGGGGATGCAAGAGGAATAAGAACTTTCTGGAAGACCGAGGAATTCGACTTAAAGGATTAGGTGCAAACCCATTTCTATCTAATGGTCAATCTCCTCAAAAAATACTCAGGTACGCATTACTCCACAATAAATGTTAATATGCCAAATAATTATATATAAAAAAATTAATGTTGGCAATCCCTTCTGGATCTAGCCACGAAAATCTGCCTAGGAACATTATTATTGTTGGAGACTTCAATACAACTAGAGGATCAAAGGAAAAACAAGGTGGCTCTGTTATGAGGGATCAATTCTAGGAAAGGTTGGATGACCTTATATTGGATCTGGATCGTTTTTATGTTCCTTCAAACAATGGAATGTACACTTGGAATAATAGAAGAGTTGGCCCAGGGCACATAGTGGAAAGGTTATACAGATTCCTGATCAACAACTCTCTCTTGTCACTTCCAGACAAGCCATGCTCATCGAACATCCCCTGGACAGGATCAGATCACCGACCCATAAGACTGATCTTCGAAGCCCAAAACAACTGGGGCCCCATTCATTTCAAATTCAACCCACTATGGTTGGATCGCCCCAAGCTCATCCAATCCATTTCCCAAATATGGAATAAGTGGATCACAGACTCGCCCAATTGCATATGAGAGCAAAAGCTAAAATTGGTAAAGGATTTCCTAAATATCTGGGAAAAAAACTCTTCTCAAAGCAAAGCCAAAGACAAAAAGATACAACTGGAAAATCTGCAAGAGGAAATGGAAACTACTGAGATCCAATAAAATCACATCATACAAGAACAAAAACTCCACAAACAGTATATACAATCTCTAGCAGAAGAGGAAATCACATGGCACCTAAAGTCTAGAATCCTTTAGCTGAAAGAAGGAGACCAAAACAACTCCTTCTTCCACAACCAAGAAAAAGTCAGGAATTGGACAAATCAAATCTCATAAATCAAAACCCCTGAAAGAGAAATTATTAAGGACTTCAACCAAATCAACCAACATGCATCCATGCATTTTCAAAATTTATACACCACATCCGACAAGGCTGAGAATCAAATAATTGAAGCCTTTCTCCAACACATACCCAGTAAGATCACAGAAGAGGACAATGGTCACCTATACAGACCCATTGAAGAAGCGGAAATTCTAAAATCTCTGAAACAATTTCAAGAAGAGAAAGCTTCGCATTCAGACGACTTCACTCTACACTTCTATAAAAAATGTTGGCACATCGTCAAAAAATACTTCATAAGGATGATATGATTTTCGCACAAGGAAAAAAAGATGGGAGGCGCTACCAACTTCTCCTTCTTAGCTGTCCTCCCAAAAGATTTTGGAGCCTCTTCCCTGAATCTCTTTAGACCCATCTCCCTCTGTAATATTTCCTACAAAATTTTCTCCAAAATAATCACAAACATGATAAAGCCCCTTCTTATATCACTGATCCTTCTGAATCAAGGAGGATTTGTAGCAGGCTGCCAGATTTGGGATAACTTCACTTTGGTTCAAGAGGCAATCCACGCCATTAACTCTCAAGGAGACTCGGGCATGGATATAAATTTGGATATGGCAAATGCTTTCGACAGGGTGGAACATAATTTCCTCTTTAGAGTTCTCGAAAAATTTGGATTCAGTCAAAACTTCATTGCCTGGACAAAATCCTGCATTGCCTCCCCCTAGATAGTGCCCCTCTTAAATGGAAGACCTAGTCCCTTCTTCAAGGCATCCAGGGGCTTAAGACAAGGATTCCCCTTCTCCCCCCTACTCTTTGTGATCATGGCATTATCCCTAAACCACAATCTAGAATGGGAAAGCATAAATGGCACTATTCCATGAATCAAAATCAACCAAGGAGTTAAAAGAATGAATCACTCTCAATTTGCAGATGATACAATCCTCGTGAAGGCCTCAAAAAATTTGGCCAGAAGAATCCTACAAGTTTTAGATACCTTCCTTCTAGTATCAAGAGGGCTCCTGAATAAAGAAAAATGCCAAATCTATGCCTGGAATATTTATGTAGTCATCAGAGCAGGAATTGCTCAAATCATGGAATTCGCCATCACCCAAGACTGGAAATCCTTCAAGTACCTGGGTCTCCCTCTTTGCATTAAAGAGATAATTGGCGATTTTTGGCACCTATATCTCCAAAAGGTTAAAGAAAAGATACAAACATGGGGATCAATGTGGCTCAATCCAGCAGGAAGGGTGGTCCTGATAAAATCTGTTCTCTAGACCCTCCCAATTTATCAATTCTTTACCCTTCTATCCCCAAAGGGAATCTTAAAAGAATTGGCACAGCTCATTCATAAATTTTTGTGGCAAGGAGGAAAATCCAATCACAAAAAAATCCACTTGGTAAACTTGGACACGGTCACCCTGCCTAAAAAAAGTGGAGGCCTCGGAATCAGAGACCCCGAAGTCAACAACTTAGCACTGAGAGATAAACTCCTCTGGAGGATAGTCACAGGACAAAATGATTGGTGAAAAATGGCTCTCATCAGAAAATACAAACTTGGAAAAAGAAAAATAAGCATGGATAAACCCCAAAACCCACAAACAGGTTCCCAAATATGGAAATGAATAAGGGCCACCACCCCCTCTTTCAAAGAACATCTTTCTTGGATCCCAGGAAATGGAAAAACAATCATAATTTGGCAAGACCAAATTTTTGGGGTGGATATCAATCCTTGGGAAGCAAAGATTACAGAGTTAAAAAGATGGGTGTTGGGTACATGCAAACACACCCTCTATGATATCTCAGTCTGGAACAAGAATGGCAGCTGGAAGGATTGGGACCTGGGGAGAGTGCCTGAGAACTTGACCAACCAGGCACACCATATGACTTCTCTCCTAAAAGGGGCATCCCCCATCCTTAAAACCATTGCAGATAGTCGGGGATGGGGGAAAAATAGATACTCAATAAAAGAAGGATATAACATGTTCCTCTCCATCACGAGATAACATCAGAATTCAACAAAATGGAAAAATGTATGGATTCATGACTCCCTCCCCAAAGTCAACTTATTCATATGGACCCTAGTGCATGAGAAAATCCTAACAAGGGAAAACCATATGAAAAGAGGCTTCCACTACCCCTTCAAGTTCCCTCTTTGCCAATGTAGTCAAGACAATATGAAAAAATTCAAGGGAATGCTTCTCCTCCTCAAACAGTAGCCGCTAAAGCCAAGCTACTCCTCTCAGAAATTATGAACTCAAAACTTCTAAAGGTGGAAGATCCAATCAATTGGAATGACCGGGAAAAAGATTGGATGGCAAGTTTCAACCTTAAGACCTCTAAGAACACCATCGCAATGCATAGATCAAGCTAGCAACTTCATAGTATCCACAACATAGAACCTTGGATCCAAAATAAAAAAGTTCATACTCTTTGTTTTGATGGAGCTTCAAAGGGAAACCCAGGGAGGGAGGTGCGGGGGGGGTTCTCTTCGAACCTCGAGGAAAAAAATCCCTAAGTTACCATTGGAATATTGGGACGGATACTAATAATAAAGATGAGGCCTATGCTCTCCTAAAAGGCATACAACTCATGTAGACTCATAAAATTCGAGAGCTCAACATTCTTGGAGAATCTAAAAATATAATAAGAATGATGATCCAAGGATAAAACCATAGAGATCTAAGCCTAAAGAAAGTCATGGATAGAATAAGGGTGGATTCTCGGGACATTAAGACAACCTTCTACCACATAATGAGAGAAAAAAACACTGAAGTAGACAAAATAACAAATGCAGCAATAGGGGAAATGCTTGGTTCCATAAGTATAGACAGAGTGACAACCTCATCCCCCCTGTACTAATGATCAAGTTTAACTATGAAATGGTAGGGGAAATACAAGAAGGTGCCACACTGAGGCTTCAAATTGAAACAAAGGTCACATGCATAGGAGAGGAGCCCGCACCCCTCAAATCCCAAGTGACAAAAGAGGGGGAGGAAACCTTGCGAAGTTGAGAACGATTCCACCCAAAACAAGAAAGAACATCGCCAACAGCACAGGGATGAAGTAGGTCAACATCCACGTGGATTAGATCTACTCTGGGCTAACCAGGTGGCATGGATCACATTTGAGACTCTTTGTCTGAGGTAAAAAGGTAGGTAACGATATATCCAGAGCCATCATTTCGCGAGGAGGTAAGTCGGACAACACACCAGAGTGCGTGGGAGATCCTGTCACCAAGAAAAAAAGGATGGTGGAAGTGGTACGGGAAATCCATCCCGCACAACACATTCACTTCATTGACATCATTTGCACCTCCAGAATCGAGTTCATGGCACCTGATGGAATAGATAGCAGGGAGTCACCTTCGAGCACGTAGGTAAGTACGCCCTATCCATTAATGGACCCATGGGAAATCATGGCGTCGTCCTTTCCCAAAATTTTGGTTATTTGGGTAATTCCTTATGTTCCTTCCTCACCCCTGTGATTCTAGGTTATTTTTATCCTTTTCTCCTCGTTACTCCCTTGATATCTCTTGACCTTGCTCTGCGCTTCTTGGTGTCTTCCTTTTTCTCATAATTACCGCTCTTAACCAAACCTCTCAGCTCCCAGGACTCTGGGTCTTCCCTCTCTCTGAGCCTCGTCTAGACTTTGTCCCCTTCACGGTTTCATGGTGTCCCCCTCTCACTTCCCATGGCTCTCGAAACATCGTCCTCAGAACTTCCAAGAATTGCAGCGTCTTCCTCAAAACTTCCCAAGAATTGCAGCATCCTCGGGCCTCTCTGTTCACCCCCCGGTTAGATGGTCATCCTCGCCCCCACCTGTTCTCCTGTTGTAGACTAGTGACCTCCTTTCTTGTACGTGTAATTCCATTTATCCCCTGCAAATGAATCGAGAAATTGTCAGAACCAAAATATCTTCAGCAAACGAAACAATGCAACAAGGAAATGAAGATCAGGTGGATTCGGGAAGCTGGGCAGAGGAAGCATGGGAAGAGGAATACGGTGGGTTTAGTAGAATTAGAGTACAACTTGGACCAATGGGAGCCAACAAATCCTTTGAGTTGGAAATGCTTTCCCAACACAAATTCATGATCGAAAAGCTCCAGGATGAGAGCCACGCTCAACGCATCCAAATTGAGGACAATCGCATGAAGATGGAGACAATGCAGCGAAGACTAGAACAACTGGAAGGAACATAGTCACCTCCAATCAATCTAGGAGAGCAACATGAGAATTCAAGGCAATGCAAATTCAAACTCAGTCAACCAAATCCCTGATTTGAACGAGGTGCACCCAGAAAACATGGTGGACATGCAACACATCAAAATAGAAAATGGTAACTAAGTTTTATAATATTAATGTTTTGTCGTATAATCTACATCAACGGTATCTATTTCCAGAGCTATCCGAGGAATTCTACTTTCAGAAATTTTGAAAAGCAAGGGGGATGTTTCAAACTCTGTTCCAATTTCAATCCCCACTTTTGTAAAATCCTCACTCTAAAAGGGAAAACTCGACGGTCTATACAAACCCTTTTTTTGTAAAATCAGTGGATTCTTCCACACAACTAATACAAATTTTGCCAGATTTTGTTAAAAAAAAAAGATGATGTTGATGTACAAAAAGATATGGAGGTGAGAATGTAAAAGGTGATATTTATTTATATTTTATTGTTGGTTTTGTTATTGCAAAACAAACATATATATAGTTTGAGGGATTTATAACATTGTTAGAAAAAAGTGTATTTATCTTCTTAAAGTTTGATGGTTTTTGGTAAGTTATAATTCTCTTTTTGATTGAAATTATTAAGAGTTTGAAAGTGAGATATGCTATTGGAAATCTATATAGCTTGAAAAGTTTAGTATTGGAATAATGTTGTATTTTAAATTGGAATCATCAAAAAAATTGAAGTAAAATTTGTTGAGCCTTGAATTAGTAATATGAGGAGATCTACCTTTTTAAGGTTTTTTTTTTTTTTTTTAAATGAAGAATATTAAAAAAAAAAAGTGACACATCTCTAGTTCTTATATCTTATAAAAATTCTCATCAAACCATGAAAATATTTAAATAAAAAACCAAAATGACCACAAAATTCAAAAAACACCTCACCATAAAATGATGTTATAATTTGTAAAGAATGTGTTTGATAATATTAACTCAAAGCTTAAATATCATATAATAAATGATGTTCATTAAATTTAAATTAAAGTATTATTTAATCTCACACAAATATACATTCTATATCATACATTTACTAAATAAATCCATAAACCATGAAAACAATAAAAAAGTAAATTATACTAATTGGTTTGTGGGTTAAGATATATAAGATAACTTGTCATATAACTCAAAATATCCCAATATAAGTTATAAATATCCTATATACCACATTTTAACCATTAATGAAATTAATATTGTAAGACTTCATTGTAATACCAAACTGGAATCATCTCCTAAAACAAAGCTAAGAATCCATATCCAGTTAACATTGGCTAACCTAGGAATTAGTTAATATAAGTGGTGTACTTTTAGTTAACCTATGAATTGGTTAATACAAGTGGTCTACTTGTAGTAATACTCAAAATTGGCAAAGTTTCTACACATCAACCATGCATATCATTTCAGATTCCCTAACAAAGTTGTGAAATATATAGTTTAAATTAACTCATAGAATTTTAAATAATATTATTCACTTATGAATAACAACAAAAGAAACATCAACATGGTATAGTTCTTCAATCAAAGTTAATACTTTACACTATTCTTGAACTAGTCATTGAATATTTGCATACCCCATCACATTTATTACCCGTACAATATGCAAGGGGTATTGTTTTCATTCTTTTGGTTTTAAGTTAGAATCTATCCAAAATATTAAAGTCAAACTTTAAATTTAGTAAATTTGAATTATATATTTTTCTAATTGTCATTTTTAAATATAATTATTTTAATTGGCTTATATTTATTTTGATTGGTTAAATTATGATCGATGAGAAGAATCAATATCATCAATTGTGCATGAAGGGAAATCTATAGAAATGTCTCCCTCTCAGTCTCATGCCCAATCCCACAACAATTTAATATTCTCAAAAATAAGACTTCTAAACAAGAAATTGTTGTGAATGAATTGAAGAAGAAGTGTAACTTAGAAGGAAATATTAATGCCAAATCAGTAGACAATTAGGTACATCAATTAGAGTCCTAATTCTCTATGAATAATTTTTTTGAGGGTGAGAAATTCACCATTGCAACTTTGAATATGTTGACTAATGTACCCTACTAGTGGGAAAATCTATCAAAAAAGAAGGACGAAGATGGAGAATCCATAAATACATAAAAATAGTTTTTCAAACATGTTAGAATGGAGTTTTATCCATCCAAATATCATGAACAATAGTATAATAAATAGCAGCAACTAAGGAAACGGTAAGATCCAATTTTGCATAGTTATATTAATGAAATCTACCAACTAATGGCTCAACTTGGCGTTAGGGGGGGAGAAAAGTATCTTATTTTGGAAGTCTTCATGTCAGTACATGTTTCTATACTTCCAGGGCCGTTTTGGGGCTCTAAACAATGTAACCTTTCTTTCATAAGTCCTTCTAAAAAGTCTCAACACTTAACCATTTTTCCACTTCTTCGGACTCACGGACTCATAATAAGTCTCAACACTTAGCCATTTTATGGTCTTCACAGAATCACATACTCATAATAAGTCCCAACACTTAGCCATTTTTTCATCTTTGTGAACTCGCAGACTCACAGAATCACAATCTTGTAACCTTTCTTTCATAAGTCCATCCCAAAAGTCTCAACACTTAACCATTTTTCCACTTCTTCAGATTCATGGAATCACGGACTCACAGACTCATAATAAGTCTCAACACTTAGCCATTTTTTATGTCTTCGTAGACTCAGAGACTCACAATGTTGTAACCTTTCTTTCACAAGTCCGTCTGAAAAGTCTCAATACTTAACCATTTTTCCACTTCTTCAGACTCACGGACTCATGGAATTATGGTCTTGTAACCTTTATTTCATAAGTCTGTCTGAAAATTCTCAAAACTTAACCATTTTTTCACTTCTTTGGACTCATAGACTCACGATCTTGTAACCTTTCTTTCATAAGTCCATCCGAAAAAGTCTCAATACTTAACTATTTTTCCACTTCTTCGGACTCACAGATTCATAGAATCATAATAATTCTCAACACCTAGCTATTTTTTTTTGTCTTCGCGGACTCATAGACTCATAATAAGTCCCAACACTTAGCCATTGTTTTGTCTTTGCAGACTTGCAGACTCACAGACTCACGAAAACATAAATCCAACACTTAGATTATTTTCATCTCCTTACCTCCGTGTAAATGCAACCATGGTAGTCATTAGAGCTTTGTAACTAAGCTCAATAAAACCAAATAAATCCTTGTACATAAACGTTTGTGCACTTATTTTCAAATTCGACCCTTTCACTTAAAATTTGCCATTAATTAGCTGCAGGAAATTTGGGCTTCTTCCCAATTTCATTCCATTTCACCATGGTCGCCCTACAACCATTAAATTTATTCAATTTCACTGCATTAAACACAAATTCAACCTCTAGAGCCACCAATTACTTGGGTCCACATTCGGTCGACATTTTTTCCATGAAAGCTTCTCCAATTCCTTTGCGAGTTGGGAAATTTATTTAACCAATTTCACTTAGTTAGCCATATCCTTAAGTTGACTTCAAATTTGACCAATTACAAGTCTGAATTTTCTCAGACAAAGATTAGAATCAAGATAAACTCATCCTTGGACCAAATTTCCCAAATTTCCCATGAATTTTAACAACATAAATTGGGGCTTTGGCTCAATTTCACTTGGTTTCTCTCGATTTCACCATGGAAACACCATAAACATTTTTGTCAAATAATTTGCAAACGAACTCTTCCTGACATTCTGTCAAACAATTTTCTTACAAACTTTGTAATTTCACTTCTGCACTCTGCTAAATGTCTCATGCAGGCTTAATGCTAAAACCTAGGCTCTGATACCACTTTGTAACGTACATGTTGGCCCTCGACCAAGTTTTCGGGAAACTTTGGTCAGTTTTGGAGGTTTTGTCCCACTTTTGGACTTCGAAACGTTGGTCGAAGTAGGAGCGCCCAGGAGGAGCTGAGATCGCGGATCTCACCTATTTTTAGGGCTATGTGGACCCAGTAAGGGGTCCCCTAGGGTTTTGTAACGGGTTTATGGGATGTCGGCCCATGGGTTTTCCCCATGTTTAGGCCTTATTGTAAGATTTTGTAAAGTATAAATAAAGTGGAATGTAGGGTAGAAGAAGTGATTTTTGTGTGAAGGAATGTATGTGGTCAATTCTTTGTGCTCGACTATAATTTTGTAGTAGGTGCTAAGTGTTGTGAGAAGAGATTTTGGCTTTGTGCATTTGACCTAGTTTTAGAAGGTGAAGAAGGAGAATCTAGTGCTTAGTGCATAGATCTCATGTCTTGTACGAAGTTAGACTTTGTGTCTTAGTGCACAGGAGTGACTGGATGTAAGATCTTGACGAATAATAAAGAGGCGAAGTGGTTTGTGGACATATCCCCACCTTGGGGTGAACCACATATATCTGGTGTCTCATGGTTTTCTTTGTGCAGTGTCTTTTCTGTTATGAATTTGCTTAGTACTTAGATTATGATGTGTAATGAATATATATTTTGTTGCTTAAGTACTTTACTTATGTTAAAGGGTAAATGAATTCTATACTTAACTCACAGTGCTAAGTCCTCAAGGGGCATAATCACTTGTTGTTACTGCTCTTATATGTCTTTGATTATGCTCTGTGATGTTAATGAGGTTAATAAACTAATGCATGCTCACTTCCTAAGTGTTAGCAAAATATCTTGTGAAGTACTCTTATCACTGAATCATGCCCCAGCCTGGTTACAGACACCTGCATCCTATAAGCCCCCCTGCTTCTACCTCGGGTGAGACTTCACCTTCTTCACAGGTGTTGCCGAAAGGGCTGATAGTCGGGGTTTTTTTGGTGCGCTATTAAGTGTTGAACCCTGGGTCTGCCCTTGTTCCAACAAATGGTTCCATTTTTGGGACCTGAAACTGTGATAGCCGGGAACTGAAGTAAAGAAAAAGAAAATATTTTTGTGTAGGTATGTTGCTGAAGTGCACAATACTCTACTTGACTTGTGAAGCTTTGTTCCAAGAAATTAAGTTGTCTTGAAGAAAAGAGGTAATCTTTGTGCTTTAGTAAGAGAAAGATAAGTGAAAAGTTTTGTTTTGAAAGCATAAATTTAAGTATGTTTAATAGATTTTGTCCTAGTTTTAAGGCTAGGGCGCAGTTGAAAGAAAGAGTTGATTTGAGTAATTTAATGAAGAAAGATATGTTATTCCTATGCATAGAAAGAGTTTTTGGACTGATAAGTGGATGCAGGAACCTAGAAATTTTTTTTGCAGATTGTAGGTCCAACACTATGATCCTAAGGGAAGTGCGCAGTACAAAAAATATTGGGGAACATTTAAGAGAAAACATTGATTGACATTGTGTTATAATTGCAGAAGGCCAGGACATGTTGCTAAGGAATTCCCTAGGTAGGCCCTATTTGTCTTTGTTGTAAGTTTGTTGGTCATGAGGTTGAGGATTGTCCAAGGATTATTACTAAATTTGAAGGGAGGGACATAAGACAAGAAAAATATGAAAAGAGTAAAGAGACTAAGGGCATGTTAGAAATTCATAAAGAGAATAGGTCAAAGGAAGTTCAGACTATGTTATTACAGTTGAAAGAAATGATGAATATTCATAAAGATGTCAGTCATAAACAATGCATAAGTGCAAGAATAAAATACTTTGACATAGACTATATAGTCTTGGATGAAGAAACAAAAGTGAATATTATGACAGAAGAAACTTGGGAAGTTTTGGGAAAGTCTGATGTTGTACCTTCTTTAGGAAGGATATGCTTGTTTAAGGGAAAGATGATAACTTTATGTGGACGAGTAACTACTGTACATGTTATTGTTCATGGAACATCGACTGAAGAAGAATTTGAAGTCATTAGGTTTGTTGAGGATGACGCCCCTTTCCCACTTTTGTTAGGTAAGACTTGGATTGAGAAGGATCGGATCAGAAGGAAAGAAGAGGAAGAAGTTAGAGAAAATAAAAAGAAAGAATTAAGGGATTTCATAGCTAGGAAAATAGACCAAATAAGAGGAGAACGAGAGGATAAGTGGAAGCAACAGAGAAAAGTAACAATGCAGGAGGGATAGAAAGAAAAACAATTATCTATCAAGGTTGAAAGAATGCAGGAAGGATTGAAGGACCTTTCTATCCAAGAAAGAAGTGTTCCCACTCAGGAAGTGTTAAGAAAAGGGATATTAACTTCAAAACCTTTGAGGTTACCTCAATAGTGTGAAGCTACTACGCTGGGGGAAGATAAGAATAAAAATGGAAAGAGGACTCCATAAATAGCTAAAGAGACTCAGATAATATGAAAGAAGGAAAGGAAGCTCAATAAAAAGAAGGCTAAGTTGGAAAATCTACAAGAGGTTAAGAAAACCAGATGGAAGACTTCGTAGACCGGAACCTCACAGGAGGCAGGTTCATAGGGTTTGAACCTCGCTTGAACAAAAGGTCCGCGCAGATTTGGACTTCACCTTGGAGAAGTTATATAACCATTGGAGGTGCCCCAACCATTAGAATGATGCTCCAAAATGGTTAGGAAACACATTTATGGGTTGATATACTTCTTTTGGACATTGATACCGCGCCATAACGAATAGATTTACATTAATGGAAGCATTTAACTCTAGTTCTTGTCCATTGGAAGATCCATTACGCCATCCTGCTTATTTAACTCGTCGATCGTGGCACTGGGACCACTTTTTGCTACCCGTGATTGACAGAGCTAAGCCTAGAATTGTCTAATTTTTGAACTATGCTTCATTTCATTATCTAAAGTATACCTCGGTTGTCTGGTTGTTTATCTATTGTCTGTTAAAATCTAGAATGTTGGGCGAACCCAACAACCTTGAGAAGTATGTCAAGGAAGTTCTTAGGAAAACCATGGCCAACAGACTTGTATCTAAAGGTATTCAAGCATCGTCGAATAGGGGACTGCAAGCTTCCCCTTTGACCAGACGTCGTTCCACACGCATCAACCTTGTAACTGAACAAAAAAGGAAGCACCTTAGTGATCTGGCTAATGCGAAGAATATCTTCGTGATCCTACCTGAGTATATTCAGCCTCTAGCCGACAATGTTAACTATGATAGTATCCCTCGTGATTTCAAGGATCTATGTTCACTGGGTACATTTTGAAAGGAATTCTCATAGTAGGGAGTCAATTAGGGCAGATCCTGTTGTTGAAGCATAGTGACTTGAACTTAGGAGACCGAAAGAACTACGCCACACTATATCCTCACCCTTAATTAATAAATAAAACCATAAATAAATCTTGCCTCGTTCCGCAACCGTGGATCAAGGGGTTGGCGCAGTCAACCATATTGAACGTGATGAAGATTTCACATTTTGGCTACCACCAGGAGCTTAAATCTTGCGTTCAATTCCCTCTGTCATGCTATCATGGAGGATATCTATGGATCAACAGAATAATTACTGTGGATATGATGTTGATCGACCACATCACAGATTTAAGTTTGAAGGGTCCTGAAACACAACATTTCTATCCGGGGAAGACCTCTGACCGATCTTTAGCACAATGCATTAAAGAAGCCTATGGAGAAGTAGAAAAGGGGAAGCAAGGTTACAAGGTAGCCTCCATACATGATGGCACAGTGTGCCTTGATTGTCAACTCTCAGTTGGAAAGCTAGTGAGGAAGAACCGCCCCACATAGGTCATTAGGTTTGTGGTGGACCTTGTCGGAAAGTGTGTGGAGCGCCTGCAAGTGAACTGGGCGAACTACCTCGTCAATGAGTTAGAAAAAGATTTTCATGAAGCTCGGGACTTAGGATATGAATTTCACTATAGTTGATTGATCATATTGATTTCATTTGTGGCTTGGAAGATGCTTGAAGGAGCTACTTTCCTAGAGATTGAACCTATAGAGCCCTTGGATGCTCAATTTTCCACCCTATGGTATACCAATGACATGAAAAAGCAGTGGTAGTCTAATGTCGTGTTTCATAGGTATTATCAGCAGTTGAAAGTCACCATTGAAGCATTCCCTCATATGACACCATGTACCCTACATTAGTACCAGCCCATAATGAAGTTCTGCGCTGATCCCCACTTCATTTACATCTTTGCGCAAAGAGATGATCACTAGGAAACCTTGCAGTCATACTATAAGCTCGCGAATGAAGATATGGAACAGATTATAAAGGAATGGCCAAAAGAATTTCTTGTAACTGTCACCGATGAAGATTTATCTGACACTGATACTATAGGAAGCTCGATAGTTACACGAGTTGAACATGTCAGACAGTCCAGTGGGACAAAGAAGAAAAGGGAACGCAAAAAGTAGGTTGAAGTCGAGGACATAGAGAGTGATGAAGAGAACAAATAGGAAAAATCTAGAGATAATGGGTCTAGCTCACCAAGAGGAGGAGAAGATGAAGAAAAAGGATATGGAGGAGGAGATGAAGGAGGAGAAGAGCAAGGAGGAGGAGAAGCTATAGTTGACCTCCCTTTATCACTAGTCGCAAGAGCTAGAACCCCACCACTTGAAGATCCCCCTATTGGGACAATGACACCACAAAAGAGGAAAGTTAATTCGAAGAAACCTTCAGCAAGGAAGAAAATGCGCGCCAATAATCCAAAGTTGGAAGCCACTCTCACTAACGACGACATTGGTCTAGTCCATGTAAATATGGAGGACGCCTCTGAAGACATGTTGCAGAGATACGAAGAGAAACCAGTGGAGTTATTTGAAAGGATTGAGAGAGATTTGAAGGAAGTGCAGGAGGTTTTTCACCTGGTCTGCGCAGAGTCTACTACATTGTCTATGCCTTCCTCATCATAGACCGTAGATTTGGGGGGCGAACCAATTCCAGATTTGGATCACCCTCCCCCAGTATAGTATCAAGTTTCGCACCCCTGCAACACTATAGGCTAGCCCCAAATTGGATGTTGATTTTAACCTTAAAGGAGTACCTCCAGAACAAGTTGAAGTATTGGAGGCAGGTTTGAATGCATATAGAATGGAACATAGAGAAATGACCGCTGAAAGAGCAACCCAACTAAGAAGGCTTGCTGATGAAACAAAAGCTCAGTTCTAGAGAGCTCAGGAAGAGAAGGAGAAGGATACATAAGCCTTGCAAAAGGAGAAAGACAAAGTAGTAGTACAATTATGAGAAGCGCAAGATAGTGTAGCTTCTTATGAAAGTGAGAAAGTAGAGCTTCAGCAGGAAAAGAAAGCTGGCGAAGCCTAGCTTAAGAAAGAAAATGAGCAGTTGCTCGCAGAGTAGGCCATGGTCAAAGAAGTTGTAAGGAAACCATGTCGCTTTGTGCCAGGCTTGGTATAGGAGGCGAAAAGGCCTGTCAAAGATCAAGTAGAGAAGCTCACAGAGACCCTTCAGTAGTTTTAGGCTAGGATAGTTGAACTGGAGGCCCGAACATTGTCGAGCACCCTACAGGAGGTGTCTGACCAGAGGGAGGATTCCGCCAAAAACACGGTAGAAATTATAAAATACCTCACCTTGGCATGTAAACAGTTCAGTGATAGAAGTGCCCAGATGTATGAACACCTCCCCGAGAATCAGAGTTCAAGAAGCTAGAGGCTCAGTTATAGGAGGCGCAACAGCAAGCATTTTCATTGCAGGTGCATATGAAGCTTCTCTCAATAGTGGAAAGGATGAAGAGATCCCATGAGAAACTCATAGTACAATAGTAGATCACCTCCCTCTAGGGTAAGGTGATGGACGTAACACATAAGTTACAACTTGTACAGGAGGAATCTTGCAAGGAGTTTGAGGAGATCGATGGCTAGGGTTCACAGTTACATCAAGTAGTTGCGGAAGTAGAAAAACACCTGGAAGGGATTATTATAGAGAAGACAATCCAAGAGCTCATTGAGAAGGAGGCTCAGGTGAGGCAACAAGTCGAGGCAGCTTGAGTTAAGATCGGGTATTTTGAAGCAACATTTTTCGGACCTGAGTGACTCGAGGCACGTCAAAGGTGAGTGTTGGGGGCCTGTTGGCCCTCGACCAATTTTTGGGGAAACTTTGGTCAGTTTTGGAGGTTTTGGCCCACTTTTGGACTTCGACACATTGGTCGAAGCAGGAGCGCCCAGGCAGAGGTGAGATCACAGATCTCACCCATTTTTAGGGCTATGTTGACCCAGTAAGGGGTCCTCCAAGATTTTGTAATAGGTTTATGGGATGTCGGCCCATGGTTTTTCCCCATGTTTAGGCCTTATTGTAAGATTTTGTAAAGTATAAATAAAGAGAAATGTAGAGTAGAAGAAGTGATTTTTGTGAGAAGGAATTTATGTGGTCGAGGCTTTGTGCTCGACTGCAATTCTGTAGTAGGTGCTAAGTGTCGTGAGAAGATATTTTGGCTCTATACATTTGACCTAGTTTTAGAAGGTGAAGAAGGAGGATCTAGTGCTTAGTGCACATATCTCGTGTCTTGTGTGAAGTTTGAATCTATGGCTTAGTGAAAAAGAGTGACTGGATGTAAGATCTTGGTGAATAATAAAGATGTGAAGTGGATTGTGGACATAGCCCCATCCTAGGGTGAACCACGTATATCTGGTGTCTCATGGTTTTCTTTGTGCAGTGTATTTTCTATTATGCATTTGCTTAGTGCTTAGATTATGACGTGTAATGAATATATATTTTGTTGCTTAAGTACTTTAATTATGTTAAAGGGTAAATGGATGCTAGACTTAACTCACAGTGCTAAGTGCTCAGGGTGCATAATCACTTGTTTTTACTGTGCTTATCTGTCTTTGATTATGCTATGCGATGTTAATGAGGTTAATAAACTAATGAATTCTCAATTCCTTAGTGTTAACATAATATCTTCCGAAGTACTCTTATCACAGAATCGTGTCCCAGCCTGGTTACAAACACCTACGTCCTGTAACCCTCCCTGCTTCTGCCTTGAGTGAGACTTATGTTGCTTCGCAGGTGTTGTCAAAAGGGCCAGTAGTTGGGTTTTTTTTGGTGCGTTTTTAAGCATTGAACCCTGGGTCTGACCCTATGCCAACAAATGGTTCCATTTACGGGACCTGAAACTGTGATTACTGGGAACTGAAGTAAAGAAAAATAAAATCTTTGTGTGTATGTCTGTTGCTAAAGTGCGTGGTACTCTACTTGACTTGTGAAGCTTTGTTCCAAGAAAGTAAGTTGTTCTAAAGAAAAGAGGTAAGATTCTAAAAGAGGTAAGATTTGTGCTTTAGTAAGAGAAAGATAAGTGAAATTTTTTGTTTTGAAAGCATGAATTTAAGTATGATTAATAGATTATGTCCTGGTCTGAAGGCTAGGGTTCTGTTGAAATAAGGAGTTGATTTGAGTAAATTTAATGAAGAAATATATGTTATTCCTATGCATAGAAAGAGTTTTGGGATTGATAAGTGGATGCAAGAACCTAGAAAGTATTTTTGCAGATTGCAGGTCCAACACTATGATCCTAGGGGAAGTGCATAGTACAAAAAAGATTGGGGAACATTTAAGAGAAAAATAGGGTTGATGTTGTGTTATAATTGCATAAGGTCGCGACCTCTTGCTAAGGAATGCCCTGGGGTAGGCCCTATTTTTTTTTGTTGTAAGGTTGTTGGTCATGAGGTTGAGGACTGTGCAAGGATTATTGCTAAAGTTGAAGGGAGGGACATAAGACAAAAAAATTATGAAAATAGTCAAGAGACTAAGGGCATCTTAGAAAGTCATAAAGAGAAAAGGTTAGAGGAAGTTCAGACTATGTTAATACAGTAGAAAGAAATGATGAATGTTCATAAAGATGTCAGTTTACCAGAAATCATGAAAGAAAAACAGTTCATAAGTGCAAGAATAAAAGACTTCGACATAGATTGTATAGTCTTGGATGAAGAAGCACAAGTGAATATTATCACAGAAGAAACTTGGGAATTTTTTTGGAAGCCTGCTATGGTACCTTCTTTAGGAAGGATAGGCTTGTTTAAGGGAAAGATGATAACTTTATGTGGAGGAGTAACTACTGTACCTGTTATTGTTCATGGAACATTGATTGAAGAAGATTTTGAAGTCATTAGGTTTGTTGAGGACAATGCCCCTTTCCCACTTTTGTTTGGTAAGACTTGGATTGAGAAGGATCAGATTAGAAGGAAAGCAGAGGAAGAAGCTAGAGAAAATAAAAAGAAAGAATTAAGGGATTTCATAGCTAGGAAAATAGACCAACTAAGAGGAGAACGAGAGGATAAGTCGAAGCAACAAAGAAAAGTAACAATGCAAGAGGGACACAAAGCAAAAGAATTAGCTATCAAGGTTGAAAGAATGCAAGAAGGATTCAAGGATCTATCTATTCAAGAGAGAAGTCTGCCCACTCAGTAAGTGTTAAGAAAAGGGATATTAACTTCAGAACCTTTGACGGTACCTCAACAATGTGAAGCCACTACGCTGGGGAAAGAGAAGAATACAAAGGGAAAGAGGATTCCAGAAACAACTAAAGAGACTCAGATAAAAGGAAAGAAGGCAAGGAAGCTCAATAAAAATAAGGCTAAGTTGGAAAAGATATAAGAAGTTAAGGAAACCAGATGGAATACTTCGCAGACCGAAACCTCACAGGAGGTAGGTTCGCAGGGTTTGAACCTCGCTTGAACAACAGGTCCGTGCAGATTTGGACTTTTCCCTGGCGAAGTTATATAACCGTTGGAGGTGCCCCAACTATTAGAATGAAGAACCAGAATGGTTAGGAAACACATTTGTGGGTTTCTAGACTTCTTTTCGATGTTGAGACCGTGCCATAACGACTAGATTTACATTAATCCGTTGTAATATCTATTACACCATCCTAATTATTTAACTCATTGATCGTGGCTCTAGGACCACTTTTTGCTACCCGTGATTGACTGAGCTAAGATGAGAATTGTCCAAGTGTCGAACTGTGTTGTCTTTCATTATCTAAAGTATACCCCGCCTGTCTGTTTGTCTATCCGTTGTTTGTTAAAATCTAGAATGTCGGGTGAACACAATGACCTTAAGAAGTTTGTCGAGGAAGTTCTTAGGAAACTCATGGTCGATAGACCTATATAAGCGTCGTCAACTAGGGGACTGCAGGATTCACCTTCGAACGGATTCCCTTCCACCCACATCAACCCCGTAACTGAACAAAGAAGCAAACACTATAGTGATCTGTCTAACATGAAGCAGATCCCAATAGTNCCCGTAACTGAACAAAGAAGCAAACACTATAGTGATCTGTCTAACATGAAGCAGATCCCATCGATCCTTCCTGAGTATATTCTGCCTCTGGCCGACGATGTTAACCATGACAATATCCCTCACGATTTTGAGTACTCCATGTTCACTACATACATTCTGAAAGGAATTCACATAGTATGGAGTCAGTTAGGGAAGATCCCGCTATTGAAGCACAATGAATTCAACTTAGGAGAGTGAAAGAACTACACCATGCTATCTCCTCATTGTTACTTAATGAAGACAACCAAAAATAAACCTCACCTCATTTCACAGGTCTAGATCAAGGGGTTGGCACAATCAACCATATTGAACGTAATGAATATTCCACATTTTGGCCACCATGAGGAGTTTAACGCTTGCCTTAAATTCCTTCTCTCATGTTATCATGGCAGATATCTATGGCTCGACAGAAGAATTACTGTGGCTCTGACACTGATCCACCAGATCACAGGTTTAATTTTGAAGGGTCCTGAACCACAACAATTCTATCCAGGGAAGACCTTGGACCGATCTTGAGCACGACACATCAAAGAAGCCTATGGGGAGGTAGAATAGGGGAAGCGAGGTTATAAGGTATCCTCCATACAGGATGGTGCAGTGTGCCTTTCTTTTCAACTCTTAGCTGGAAATCTAGTGAGGAAGAATCGCCCCACAAAGGTCACCGGGTTTGTGCTAGACCTCACAGGAAAGTGTGTGGAGGGCCTACAAATGAATTGGGCAAAATACCTCGTCAACAAGTTAGAAAAACATTGTCGCAAATCCCAAGACTTAGGATATGAATTTCACTACAATTGGTTGATCATCTTGATTGCATTTGTGGCTTGGAAGATGCCTAAAGGAGCAAATTTCCCAAAGATTGAACCTACAGAGCCCTTGGCCACTCAGTTTTCCACCCTGTGGTATACCAATGGCATGATGAAGCAATGGCAGCCTAATGTCATGTTTCACAGGTATTATCAACAGTTGAAAGTCGCCATTGAAGCATTCCTTCATATGACACCGTGTACCCTACATCAATACCAACCCATAGCGAAGTTATGTGATGAACCCCACTTCATTTACATCACTTCATGAAGAAATGAGCACTAGGAAATCTTGCAGTCATATTATAAGCTCGCGGATGAAGATATGGAACAAATTATAAAGGAATGGCCAAAATAATTTCTCGTACCTATCACCGATACAAAGTTATCTGACACTGATGCTATAGGAAGCTTGATGGTTACACGAGCTTCACATGTCATATAGTCCAGTGGGACAAAGAAGCAGAGGGAACCCAAAAAGAAGGTTGAATTCTAGGACATAGAGAGTGATGAAGAGGACGAAGAGGAAAACTCTGGAGATAGCGGGTCTAGCTCGCCAGGGGGAGGAGAAGACAAAGAAGAAGGACATGGAGGAGGAGATGAAGGAGAAGAAGAGAAAGGAGGAGGTGAAGCTACAGTTTACCTCCCTCCATCACCAGTCGCAGGAGATAGAACCCCACCACTTGAAGATCCCTCTATTGGGACAGTGACACCACAAAAGAGGAAAGTTAATTTTAAGAAACCTTCAACAAGGAAGAAAATGTGTGCCAATAAGCCACGGCTGGAAGCCACTCTCACTAATGACGACATTAGTCTAGTCCGCATAGATATGGAGGATGCCTCTGAAGACATGTTGCAGATATATGAAGAGAAACAGGTGGATTTATATGAAAGGATTGAGAGAGGTTTCAAGGAAGTGCAATAGGTTGTTCACCTGGTGTGCGCAGTATCTACCATGTCATATGTGCCTTCCTCATCATAGACCGCATATTTGGGGGATGAACCAACTTCGAAGGGCGAACAAGGGATTTGGATCACCCTCCCCCAGTATAGTATAGAGTCTCCCACCCTCGCAACACTACAGGCTAGCCCCAACTTGGATGTTGAGGTTAACCGTAAATGAGTACCTCCATAACAAGTCGAAGTATTGGAGTCAGGTTTGAAGGCATACAGAAGGGAACAGAGAGAAATGACCATTGAAAGAGCATCCCAGCTAAGACGGCTTGTTGATGAAACAGAAGCTCAGTTCCAAAGAGCTCAGGAAGAGAAGGAGAAGGCTACAGAAGCCTTGAAAAAGGAGAAAGACAAAGTACTAGTACATTTATGAGCAGCAGAGGATAGTGTAACTTCCTATGAAAGTGAGAAAGAAGAGCTTCAGAAGGAAAAGAAAGTTGGAGAAGCCGAACTTCAGAAAGAAAAAGAGCAGTTTCTCGCAGAGCAGGCCATGGTCAAAGAAGAAGTAAGCAAAGCATGTTTCTCTATGTCAGGCTTGGTACAAAAGGAGTAAGAGCATGTTGAAGCTCAAGTAGAGAATCTCACAGACACCCTTTGGCAGTTTAAGGCTAGGATAGCTGAACTGGAGGCTCGAACAATGCCGAGCACCCCACAGGAGGTGCGTGACCAGAGGGAGGAGTCTGCCAAAAACACGATATAAAGTATAAAATCCCTCACCTCGACATGTAAACAGTTGAGTGACAGAAGCGCCTAGACATATGAATTCCATGTCGAGGATCCAGAGTTAAAGAAGCTAGAGGATCAACTATAGGAGGCATAGCAACAAAAATTTTCATTGCAGGCGTGAATGAATATGCTCACAGCAGTGGAAAGGATGAAGAGATCTCAGGAGCAACACATAGTACAAAAATAGAGCACTTCCCTCCATGGTAAGGTGATGGAAGTAACAAAAATGTTACAGCCTGTGTAGGACGAAGCTTGCAAGGTGTTCAAGGAGATCGATGGCCAGGGTTCATAGTTAGATCAAGTAGTTGCAGCAGTAGAACAACACCTAGAAGGGCCTATTATAGAGAAGATAGTCCAAGAGCTCATTGAGCAGGAGGATAAGGCGATGCGACTCAATTTAAGCTCGAGGCTTTTGAAGCAACATTGTCCGGACATGAGTGACTCGGGAAAAGTCACATGTGAGTGTTGGGGGCCTGTTGGCCCTCGACCAAGTTTTAGGGAAGCTTTGGTCAGTTTTGGAGGTTTTGGCCCACTTTTGGAATTCAACACGTTGGTCAAAGAAAGAGAGCCTAGGTGGAGCTGAGATCATGGATATCGCCTATTTTTAGGGCTATGTGGACCCAGTAAGGGGTCCTCTAGGGTTTTGTAATGGGTTTATGGGATGTCGTCCCATGGGTTTTCCCCATGTTTAGGTCTTATTGTAAGATTTTGTAAAGTATAAATAAAGAGGAATGTAGGGTAGAAGAAGTGATTTTTGTGCGAAGGAATGTATGTGGTCGAGGGTTTGTGCTCGATTGTTATTTTGTAGTAGGTGCTAAGTGTCGTGAGAAGATATTTTGGCTATGTGCATTTGACCTAGTTTTAGAAGGTGAAGAAGGAGGATCTAGTGCTTTGTGCGTAGATATCTTATATTGTACGAAGTTTGACTCTGTGTCTTAGTGCACAGGAGTGACTAGATGTAAGATATCAGCATATAATAAAGAGGCGAAGCAGTTTTTGGATGTAGCCCCACCCTAGGGTCAACCACGTATATCTGGTGTCTCATGGTTTTCTTTGTGCAATGTCTTTTCTGTTATGCATTTTCTTAGTTCTTATATTATGATGTGTAATGAATATATATTTTGTTGCTTAAGTACTTTAATTATGTTAAAGGTTAAATGAATGCTAGACTTAACTCACAGTGCTAAGTGCTTAGTGTGCATAATCACTTGTTGTTATTGCGCTTATCTATCTTTGATTATGCTTTGCGATGTTAATGAGGCTAATAAAATAATGCATGCTCACTTCCTAAGTGTTAACATAATATCGTACGAAGTAATCTTATCACAGATTCATGTCCCAACCTGGTTATAGACACCTGCGTCCTGTAACCCCCCTGCTTCTACCTTGGGTGAGAATTCTCCTGCTTCGTAGGCGTTGCCGAAAGGGCCGGTAGTTAGGGTTTTGTTGGTGTGTTGTTAAACGTTGAACCCTAGGTGTGCCCTTGTGCCAATAGTACCTAGCCACCGATGTTGGGCCACGTCACACAAAATTCTCTCATTATCAACTCTGATACCACTTTTTAACATTACCATCATTAGTGAGTTGGAAGAAAAAATCATGTAACGTTCCCATTATTGACTTGGCCATGCCACACATAATTACAAATTATGATACCATTACATTAAATAATGAATTTTTCATATGAACAGAGTTAAGCAGAATTAATAACAACATGCATGCAACAATCAAAATTCATATATATAATTTAACAATAGAGAATTCCATGAAAAAAATCATCATTGGACACACGCAGTAATTGAAATAAGTACATGAATGACACTTATCTCAGGAATTAAAAACCAACTGCATACACACCTTCCACGTTCCTCCCAACTTTAAACCGCATTGCTCATAACTCTCAGCAGCGGGTAACCCCCGATATGGAGCTAAATTCCACTAGGGTAAAGGGTTTCTAACCTAGGCTAAGGTCTCTTTAACAACATATAAACTTAGACACATGTGCCTACTCAAACTAACAACCTACGGTCTCTCATTTCCCACATGCCTATCCCACCCCAGGAATTGTTCCCCTTCTCTTCTCAACAGTTCTTCAGCTGCCCCACTTCACTTCCGGGGCTTCAACAACAGGCCAGATAGGAAGTCTCAGAGCTCTGTAGTTGTAGTTTGGCACCTTGGAAAATCAATTCCCAACAATTCTCTCACCTGGAGAGAATGCTCATGGTCTTGACAACCCACTTCTTTCATTCCACGAACCTGACAACTTTCTTCTTCGATCTGATGGGCCTAACAACCCGCTTCTTCAATCGAGCTCCCGAGGTAACCAGTACAAGCACATGTTCCTCATTACATTCTAGTACCATCTGGTATGACTCATCATTGCATCCCCTATCCAAAGATGTTTTTCCCCTTCCCCCCTCGGAAAATGACTAACTCTAACTCTATGTATGAATGTGTCCCACTCGACACTTGTCATGTTGGAAACTACTTTGGGCCCACTTGACCCCCACTTGTCTCCCTCCTTATAACTTAGCATAAAATAAATTTCCATGCATTTCACTTTAAGAAGTATTAAAGGAATATTAATATAATATTCTTTTGGGCTTAAGCCCCCTAACTTAACCTCTTTCCCTTTATAGTGGAGTTTATCCCCCCATACACTTTTACATGGTTGGTTTGTAGCAGTGGTGTGTTTTCATTAATAATATGAGTGTTTAAATATTACAATAATAGACTCACTGGCCTTTAGCATCTAGGTTGTTTGGTCTAATAATCACATAAGTCTTCTGGCCTATAACAACCTGGCCCTATAAAACATTTACATTTATATTTACAACTAGGGTTCGACCTAGGGATATTACATTAAGCATTAGGTTATCACTGAAACCAATTGAATTACTTGATTTCTTTAAATAATTTTTCATTGTATTATCACTAAAATAAATATAGCATTTCATATTTCTTTATATCATTGTTGAAATCAATGAAACTATTAGTTATATCATTGCAACTATCTGACTACTTTACATCGTTTTTCATTATATTATCACTTAAATTAATACACATTATCATTTTGCATTATATCATTACTGAAATCAATCCAACTATTTATTATATCATTGCTGAAATTAATGCAACTATTTGTAATGTCATTGTTGAAATTATTGCAACTACGTGACTACTTTAAATCATAAGGTTGACCCTGCAATTTTCCCATTCGGCTAATCAAAAACTAAAAAGGATATATTGATTTGATCCTTTTAGATAATACTATAATAATAAATTAATTTGATTATAATTATACATTCACTATATAAATTAATATGATGATAATAATATATTAACTATATATTATTCTTTTGCATTAGGTCATAAATGAATGTACTTGATTGATTTAAATAATTTTTCATTGTATTATCACTAAGATAAATATATTATTTCATATTTATTTATATCATTGTTTAAATCAATGCAACTATGAGTTATATCATTGTTGAAATCATTGCAAGCACATGAATAATTCACATCATTTTTCATTATATCATCACTTAAATCAATACACACGATCATTTCACATTATATCACTGCTCACATCAATGCTACTATTTGTTATATCGTTGTTTAAATCATTGCAACTACGTGATTACTTAAAATTATAAGGCCAACAGTGCAATTTTCCCAAAAATCATAAGGTCAACATTGCAATTTTCCCAACAGACTGATAACAAACTAAAGAAGATATATTGACTTGATCCTTCTAGATAATACTATAATAATAAATTAATATGATTATAATAATATATTGACTATATAAATTAATATGAATATGTAATACTAATAATAAGTTGATATATATTATATATGAATTTGATCACAATAATAATTAGATTATATAAATAAGTCCATTGGATGTAGCTTCAGTGGTTGGGAGGAATGATTGTTACCCTTCCCACCGAGGTTCAATTCCTTGTGAGTGACAAGTTATACAAATTCTTGGTGATTTTTAACCTTAAATAATTGTTCATTGCAACAATTATTTGCAGAGATTAACATTAGTTGATCTCAAAAATTAGGAATTGTGTAACGTTACGTTATGTGCAAAAAATGTATCAATTGTATAAAGACCATTTGTGAGCAATAAAGTGGCAAGTGGTTGATGTCAATGGAGGATCAATGAAGAGAAGATAACAGAGGGTGTGGGAAACAACTTGTGCATGAGATTAGATATATACATGAGAAGATGAACAATCTACAATAGATAATTAAACAAGTTGGATTGTGGAAAATTACAAAGAAAGGGATGAATGATATAGAAAAATAAAAACCACAAGGGGAGTTAAATAGTAAAACAATCATGAAGAGTAGTACTCTTGTCACGAGGGAGAAGAATCACATTAGAGATTTATAGTAAGATCGGAGGAGATAGGCTTAAAAGGGACAATAGGAAGAATAATGAAGGTCAAATGCCATATATGCAAGTTGTAATATGTAATGCTATGCATTATTTATCAATACATGAATAGTTGAGTTCTATATTTTTAGATTATTGAGAATGTCTCAATGAATACTCATAAGGATATATGCATCCTATGTATGTATATGAGAATGGTGTGTATTGGTATGTTTCCTATAGAATAAATGAGAGGATATGTGTTGAGAGAATAACCATGTTATAACTTTTATATTATCTACATAAGCGTGATTATGCAATGGGTTGTTCACTCACCATGAGATTCTGGTCAATTGGTGAAGTAGGATAGTGGGAAGATAACCCCATACTACCAAGAACAAAGAAGAATAGTGCATGAAGACTGTGTTGAAATGTGAGTCATAACAGAGTCAATGTGCATGTATTTTCATCACAAAGAAAAGGTTGTCTATGTATTCAAGGAGTTTTAGGGAAGAAGGAATGATAAATTATGAGATAATCAATCCCATGGATTTGTAATGAAAAATTGTAGGCATTGTCCCTTGCATCACTCTATCAAATTGATCACCAAATGGTCCACCATGTTTAAGGGCCTCTAACTCAATTTTGATTAGTTATGGACCATAAAAATATTTCAATAATCAGAAGATTTGAAAGATAAGAAAAAAAATCAAATTAGACCTATCAATATTTATATATTATAAAATGACATACTTAAAAACAAATTCCCTCCACACAATACATAATATTACATAAAATTTAAGAGAAATTATGTATCAATCATCAACAATCTAATTAAGATTCTTCCACATTGATAACATCTCATTGATATGGTTGAAACAATATTATCATTAATATGATTGAAACAATATTAAATATATACAATTAAGTTTTTAAAACCATTTAAAACATATCCATATCAATCATCCATAATCTAATTAAGATTTTTCCACATTGATAACATCTCATTGATATGGTTCAAACAATCTTAAATATATGCAAATAAGTTTTTAAAACCGTTTAAAACATATGAAGATCATTTGCATTTACCTCTACAAATATGTACTATCATGTCTTTGACCAAAGATCAAATCACGTGGAAAAGATTTAATGAAAATTTAAGTTTTTAAAACCATTTAAAACATATGAAGATCATTTGCATGCACCTCTACTAGTATGTTTGGTTTAACACTCATGTACCTCTACTAGTATGTTTGGTTTAACACTTAATGTTTATTTATTTTCTTTAAAATTGTTTATTATATATATAATGTTATTATATTTTCCTTTGAAATGTGTTGTTTTCTAATATGTCACTACAAAATGCCTAATGAACTAGTATTATATAAGACGGTTACTTAATTTTTTTATATTGACATTAAAGTCAAAATCACATCTAAAATGCCTAATAAGTTTTGTTACTTACTTTTTTGGTATTGACATTAGAATCAAAATCACATCTAAAATGCCTAATAAGTTTTTTTACTTACTTTTTTGGTATTGACATTAGAGCCAAAATCACATCTAAAATGCCTAATAAGTATTATAAGATGGCTAGTTATTTTTTTGGTATTGACAATAGGCTGAAAATTACATATAGAAAAGTCATTGTCAAGAAGAAAAACTGAAATTAAAATGATTTATTGAAATTTCTGTTAAAATGACTTATTGAAATTTTAATGAATATATTTTTGTACTGAATTTGATCTTTATATATAATGTCAAATTGACATTATACCTTGAAAAATATATATTTAATTTAGTATAATTAATTCAATATAAATGTAAATAAATATATGCATTTTATTTAAAATGTAAGTAATTCGATGTGATACTTCATTTAAAGTCAAGTCACCGTACATGATCTCCATATTATGCGTACATTAGATGATATTATGGTGGTTGGTACAACTTTTTTTTTCCAGATGGAAGTTAACCCACTGGGAACCCACCCCGGTGCTGCTCCACATAGTGGATGATTTGGGAGTTGAAAGCAGCAGCCCGAGGAACTCGTAGCCAGACTTGAACTCATGACCTCTCCCCAAACTGGGAGAGTGTGCGCACGTCTTTCCATGCGAGCTATCCCTCGTGATTGTGGTTGGTCCAATTTGAATTGGTAGAACATGTCAAGTCAAGTCAATGCAACATTTTCACAACGCACTAGAAGGATATGATTAAACATATCCAAGTCAATTGGACAAAGGGTTGGGACTCAACATTTTGTTCAATAGAAAAAAAATGTAGAAAAAAAAATAATTAAATAAAAAATAATCTTATTTATTTAAATTAAAGCTAATCTACGTTATGGAATTTGAGATATCCATCTTGTTTAAAAGTTAGTTTGTTTTTTTTAATATTAGATAATAGAAACCAATAAATAATATGGGATGATTGCAATATATTTTATCTATATATTATAGAATTTGAGATGTTAGATTTGGTTAGAAATTATTTTCGTTTAATAAAATTATATATATTAAATTAAAAATAAATAAATAATAAATAATATGAGATGATTGCAGTATATATATTTGTATATATTATGAGATTTGAAATTGTTTAAACTCGCCTAGATTCATATTGATTTTGGATATTTTAAATATCGAGAAAGATCAAATCTCTGGAGGTGAAAACATTTTTTAGAGTGTAAAACTTGAGAAAAAGTTAAAGGTTTGCACCTCTAGATATTTGATCTCTCTTGGCGCTTGATAGATCCGGAACTAAGATGGATCTAGACTGGTTTTAGTGGTGGGTGATCACAAAAAATTTGTATATGATCAACATTATGTATATGTATATGTCTAAGATTAATATGATCATTTGAAATTTAATCACTTTACTTTGTTTGTTGAAAGTATAGAGAGTATTATTGAGAAGGAGTAACGCCAATCTAACTTATTATCGAGAAGGAGTAATGCCAATATATCTTATTTAATTTTTATTATAGTGACAAAATATATAGAAGATCAACATTATGTATATGTATATGTCTAAGATTAATTTCTTCATTTGAAATTTACTCAATTTCCTCAGTTGATTGAAAGTATAAAGAGTATTATCGAGAAGGATAAATGTGAATCCATCTTCTTCAGTTTTTAGTATAGTAACACAATTTGTCTGATCATTTAAAATTTACTTAGTTTCCTTAGTTTGTTGAGAACATAGAGAGTATTGCCATCTTTTGATATTGATCATATGAAAAGGGAGGTTGAAATCGTATCCCATTCAAATCTTTAACTTGATATATTGCAGTAAATGTCATACCCTATCTCTCTTGCTTTCCAATATTAATAGTACATTTCTCCAACACCAATCCTTGTGACTTATGGATTGTTAAGCCCTAAACAAGTTTCAAAGGAAGCTAGTTTTTACTACCTCTTTCAATAGGTGTAATAGGAAGCTAGTTTTTATATTTCTGCTATAGTGAATCATTTTTCATTTTACTCTAATGAAATTAATGTAACATAATATTTTTCATTATTGAAATCATTTCAACTACTTGATTTCTCTAAACTATTTTTCATTGTATCATTAGTCAAATTAATGTACCTTATTGTTTTGCATTAAGTTATCATTGAAATCAATGAAACTACTTTATTTGTCTAAATGAATTTTCACTATATCATGACTAACATCAATTTTCACTATATCAACACTAAAATCAATGCACTTTATTGTTTTGCATTAGGTTATCATTGAAACCAACTGAATTACTTGATTTCTTTAAATAATTTTCATTGTTTTATCACTAAAATAAACATAACATTTCTTGTTTCTTTATATAATTTTTGAAATCAATACAACTATTAGTTATATCAATGTTGAAATCATTGCAACTATATGACTACTTAACATCATTTTTCATTGTATCATCACTTAAATTAATACACGTTATCATTTTTCATTATATCATTGAAACCAATTGAATTACTTGATTGCTTTAAATAATTTTCATTGTGTTATCACTAAAATAAACATAACATTTCTTGTTTCTTTATATAATTTTTGAAATCAATACAACTATTAGTTATATCAATGTTGAAATCATTGCAACTATATGACTACTTTACATGATTTTTCATTGTATCATCACTTAAATTAATACACGTTATCATTTTTCAATATATCATTGATGAAATCAATGCAACTATTTGTTATATCATTACTGAAATTAATGCAACTATTTGTTATATTATTGTTGAAATCATTGCAACTACGTGACTATCATAAGGTTGACCTTGCAATTTTCTCAGCCCGTTGATAAAAAACTAAAAAAAATATATTGATTTGATCCTTCTAGAAAATACTATAATCATAAATTAATATTTTTATAATTATATATTCACTATATAAATTAGCTCGGTGGATTAGCTCGAGTGGTTGAGTGTTGTGGTTATTACGATCAAGGTCTCGAGGTCAAATCACCGGCCAAATACTGTTTCTCTTTGATGAGATTTTTGAGCCTCACTTGTTATCCGCATTGGGTTAGTCCCGTAATCAGGTTGGTGGTTTACCCTTTTTACCATCTGCAAAATGTGGAGAAGTAATCGGGGGTTTCCTATGATTTCTTCCATTAGAAAAACAAAATATTCACTATATAAATTATATGATTATAATAATATAGTGACTATCGAAATGTGCAAGATAATGTTATTTTTATAGCGTATCCAACACCCATGTTGAGTCCCTTCACTGCGGAAAACAAATTAGTGTTATAGAACAAATTGACAGATATGTGCATTTGTGACATCATCCAACCCTTTTCGCTAGATTGCTAATCAAAATCCCAAATTCCATCATCAAAGTCACTTAAAAAACATGAATTTTTCTTAGATCTGTGGGTTTTCTTTGTGCAACACACATACATCCATGCCCTACTAGCTTGCAACCAGCGGATTCCATCAAAAAATGTAAAAAATAAAATAATTCCACATTTTTGGGTGGGAATTTCGGTTGGGCTCATTTCCCAACCTCCCTAGGTCCGTACCAAACAAAATTCAACCTCCTTAGCCTCTCAAGGATGGTATAAAGGCACCATTGAGAGCATGGATGAGGGGAAGAATGAAGGTGCAAGATCATGCTAGAAAATTTTAGCAAAGCTTCCCTATACCCTTTGATTCTTTGAGTAGCATCCCATACTTGGAAACTCCTTTTCCAATGTTCCTTCCTTCTCTATATTACTATAGGGTGTCTTCCTATCCCTGTTGAATTATCCAAGGAAGGGCCTCACTGCTGAGTTGATACTTGAAGGTCTTTGGAGGAACCTGGGGCAGTTGGCTCTGAACCAATACTGAAGGTTGAATCAGGTTGTAACTACCTTTCTCACATTGTTATTAATAGAAGAGTTATCTTTCCCTCCTATTGTGTGTTTATTGATTCATTGTAATGTTATATGATAATGCATTTCATATATATTTGAATATATGCAAGTGATATATTCTATTTGAATGCATAACTACTTTGTAGAAGCATATTCTTGGTTTCCTATTGCAGGCTAGTTCTAGAAGAGATCAGGAGCACTTCAAGAAGCAAGGGAGGGAATCAACATCGAATGAAGGATTCAAGTTGTGAGGCCTACCCTTATTTATTTATCTCTCTCTCTTTATAAAAGTAGTTATTTCTTATATGCATTGAAATATACGAGGGTGGGTTCTATCTTCTGAATTTGGTCTTGCTCTGCTTGACTTGACCCAAGGTCATGGGGGGAATATCCCTTGAACAAAATTGATGACCATACTAGGGACTCTTCTACTTTGGGTAAATTGTTATGGTTTCTTTGGTTTTCTTATGTTTTTTACAGTTTTTCCTATTTCTGGACTTTATTTTCAGAGATTTTTATCATTCATGAACTTTTCCAAAAGTTTTCATAAGCCCCCTTTATGGGTGAACTTTTATTTTTTCAGGTATGACTAACTTATCTTTTCTTTTCCCTTCTGTAAGTTGCCGACATCCACGTTTTTCACTTGTATGATCCATGGGTATCTGCGAATTTTAGTTAACACAGTCATGAACTTGTGCACTTGAATTGAAATTTTACGTCTTTTTTGCTCAGAGTTGGTTGATATAGTTGGTTTTTTAGTATTTACTGAGCCCCCTGAGTTTGTTGATGATCTGGATTGTTGGTTACAATCTGTGAAAACTATTACTTTGTTTAGAAAATATATTTCTTTCCTTTAAGCCTAGTCTTGGAATTTTAGGGTGTTTAAGGTCAGTTGAAAGAAATATATTTTAACTTAACTAAGCATACCAGAGAGATATTATATTGAGGGTTTCATTAGTACCCATACCTCTGTGAGAGGTGGTGCTTTCAAGACTTCGGTCTTAGATACCCTACCCATATGTTTAGTCTTGAATGTCGAGTGTACCCCTTGGGTGATGACTATGAGTTGGTGAACTTAGTGGCCATTCCCATGGATATCAAAGGTGACTACAAGGGTTTTCCTTGGTACCTAGAATGGATTTCACATCACACTTTTCAGTACTATTGGAGGGTGCCCCACGAAACATGGGTACTTGCACCAGATAAGGTTGGTTAGTGGAGGTTAGTATAATTGTTTCTCATTTGTTCGTTCTTTGGTCCAAAATACCTAATCCACTTGATTTGGGATATTTGCAAGGTCTCTTCTATCTGTTGTTTCCATTTAGTATTTTTCTAGTGGTGTGCTTAAACGATCATAAAATTTATTATGTAGGTGTGTACGTGGTTGCTCGAGAGTTGACAACTCAAAGTGGTTGACCAATTGCCTCGTAGATTGTGGAGAGTTCAATGACTTCCTCCTGAAGAGTAATCAGAAATAGTTCTCCCTCGCCCCCAATAAGGTTTCGTCTTGATCAATCTAGTGCTTTTGTACTAACTTGTCTAGTTGAGATCACAACTATGGAATTGTCATAGATTAACGCTTCAGAACCAGAGCTTGTGACCGTTGAAGATCTCAGAGTTGTAGAATACGCTCTGGCTTACAACTCTTTGTTAATTGGAACTCTCTCATCACCTGTGGTGCAACTTCCACCTCTTATATCAGAATTTACTAATAGTATCCCTCTTCACTCGGCCGCTATAGATGACACTTCACAAGTGTCTAGCTTGGGAGTCCCTATAACTCCCACTTCGACAATTGTCACATGTGGGATCTTTCCTCCTTGTTTTTCCAACATAATGACTAGTGTGGTTAATTCCACCATAGTTTTTTATATCATAAGAATTACTCCATTGGTCATTGTTTTTTCTCCTTCGATGAGTGTAGCCATGTCATTTTCGTCGATGAAAAACTCTTTTTTGTTCGGTATTCCGTCAATGGGCATGCTTAACGCATGGATTGTTTCCCAATCAACATCCCAAGTATCTAACATTGGATTAGGGAGTTCTTCAATTCTCTACCAAGAGATCCATTGGGTTGGAGGTCACATTCCTCCATCATTCCCATTTGTTGGGGGCAGGTATTTCCTATATCCCGGTCCTAACCCCTTCAGGAGATGGAGCATTTCTACGGGTGTTGTCAGCATGCCAGCCATTTCCACTTCGTTCACATTATATGATGGATTCAAGAGAAATCTTTTTTCCACATCCAGAGTGTTATGGGGGGGAAACCCCTTCCAAGATCATTGGAATCCCACATAAGGGTATTTCCCCTCACAAGAGATATTGTCAGGGGGAAACCCATTTCTTGATCCATATAACCCCATGCAAGGGCTAGTCCCTTCACAAGGGGGTTCGACAAGAGGAAACCCTATGTTTCCATCCAAAAATAATATGGGTGGAGTTTATACTCCATTCAACTAGAGCCAATAAGGTTTTACCCAGATCTTTGGTCCATGGAAAAAATCTTATTGGAAACATAGTGCCAGTTACAATCTAGGACCCTCTTTTCAATTTGTCAATCAGTCAATGACACAGCCAAGGCTACCATTTCGTGAAACTCTTCATTTTCCAGACTTGTCTAAGTTGATGAATGACCCAATTTGTCATCACCCAAGTTGGCCTGCTGTCCCAACCAAACTTTCGTCAAAAATCCCGAAGTTTGAGGGGAGGAGCGGTGAATATCCGTAGGACCACATTATGATGTTTCATTTATGGTGCTTGTCGAATTATTTAAACAATGAATCGATATGGTTACATTTATTCCAGCATACCCTCACGTGCGTCACTATGAAATGGTATATTTAACTAGAGAGGTCAAAGTATGTGATGTTTGGCGACCTTGCCATGGTTTTTCTCAACCACTTCCAACTCCTTGTCCGGTATGATGTCGGAACAAATATTTTGGACAACTTTGAACAAAATAACGCTACTCACATTTTTTATCATTTTCGGGAATGGAGGAGACAAAAAATATTTATTAAAGACATGATACCACTCAAGTTTCTCTTAGAGTGGTTCTTGAATTTGGTACTCCCTTAAATTTTTAAGGATGTATCCACTTCATGGGTCTTTTCAAAAGAGAAGGAAATATTTAGTCACAACAATTGGAATTCATTTACTCTCAATATGAAATTCTCTATGATATTATTCCTAATGCACCTCGATCAACCCTCAACTTAAAGAAACCGAAGTCGAGACCAGATGTCGATGGAATTATTTGTTTCGCTCTAACCAAATGCATAATTTTTCAATTCAAAAACCTGTGGTTGGTTCGGCCTCTAGATCGACCACCCCCACAACCCAGTCCTTGGATGTACATACTGTGAAATCAAAGACTCACAAGGGTCCTCAACAACCCAGAGAGAAAAATAAATGCAAAGGAAAGAAGGGTAGTGCGGGCAATGAAAAAATATATAATAAAAATGATAAGGGGGAAAAGGGTGAAAATAAAAAGGTGAAGTTCCCATGCAATATTTGTGGGAACGAACACCTCACTCATCAATGCTTGAATATGGAAGAGGCCCAACATTTGATAAAGTTACAACAACAACAACAGCCTGTTATATTACAAAATCCATTCCCACAAGGGAAAAACATGCAGGTGGGCTCTTCCACTTCTAACACGCGAGGGGACACTCCAAGTGCAACTTTTCCTGATGAATTGTTCAACTTCGTTAACATGGTCAACCACACAAATGAAGAGGAGGTATATTTTATGAAAAAATCTCACGATTATAGGAATTTTAGAGTCATCAATGAAAGGAAAAGAGACTTTCGATCCTCAAAGACCTCTTCACATAGAGAAACCTGAGAAGGAAATGATGATGCACATACCGAAAGTTGTGTACAAAAGAGCATCACACAACCCTAATGTTAGAGTTGTGCCCAACTACTCTATTGTTGATGACTTAGCTCAAATGATATATGTGATGTCTTCTCTTGAGGTGATATAAAATTTCCCTACACAACACATTGCATTTCTTTCCGTGATCAGAGCAGTGGATCCTTCCAACCTATTCGTTATGAAGTTTGATGCTTTTTATGTCAAGTCGCACGTTCCTTACCATGTATCCTTCTAGATCAATGTGACTTATGAGAATCATGTGATAAAGAGGACTATGGTCAATGATGGGGCTTTGACCCGTGTCATGTACTTGACCTGTTGGAAATCCATTGGCTCTCCAGAACTATCACCTTCTCCTACATTGTTAACCACACTTGACGAATGTTCATTTAGAATACACGGTCTCATTTCCTCTTTTCCAATTTAGTTAAGAGTAAATACCATTTCCATAGAAGTAGAAGTATTCAATGCATCGATCGACTATAACTTGTTATTGGGAAGGAAGTGGACTTACGTGATGACAATTGTCAGCTCATCGATATTTCAAATTTTATGCTTTCCCCATGAGGGAAGGATTGTGACTATTTATCAAATGGATTTTAACTGTTCTAGTTCCACGATAAATCAATGATCCATAGTTCCGTGGATTGAGAACTCTCAGTCAGAAACTAAGAGCGTCAGTGTTGGAATGTATCCTTCTCTTATGGGTACCTTGAATTTTCCATCATCGATGCCCTACATTCGTGCCACCCTGGTCGACTACCAAAATTCAATTCCCTCGACTCCTATTACAAGAGTCATTTATTTAAAAGCATCGTATCTATGAGATCCATGGGTGTTACCCTCTCCGTTTGATTCATTTAAGGGCCACACAGATGTTGGGATGAATATGCCACTATTTGCAGTGAAAGTCTCTTATCAAGCTATAAAACAAGCTCCTATAGACTCAGATCAAACTCCTTTGATGATGGAGGATGATATTTTTCCAGAGCCTATTTGGGCTCAGAATTCTTCAAATTCCTAGGATTTTCTTGATACCATATTTCCCTCAGATGAATTTATTATTGAGGAAATGACTAGAGCTAAGAGGCTATGGGAGGATATGCACCATAGATTGTATTTACTCCTTGAGATTATTCATGTGCAAAACAGATAATTCAAGTAAACCGTGAGTAGTATTGTTAATCAGACGATAAATCCTTTGGCTAGGCATGGTATATACATTGAAGTAACCATGGTAAATATATCATAAACCATTCCCATTAACATTTATAGGACCCCTGATGTTGTATAAAATGTCTTTATTGGGGCATAATGCTCTCAAGAATAAATTCATGAGTACATGACACTGTTTAAGGATTTTAGAGATGTTTTCGCTTGGTCATACGAAGAAATGCCTAACATAGATCGTTGAATCATTCAACATGATATTCAAACCTACAAGAACATGAAACTGGTTCGACAAAAGTTGTGACCAGTGAATCTAAGGAAAGTAGCAACAATTAAAGATGAGGTGGAGAAGCTACTTAAATATGGATTTTTTTACCTAGTTCCTTTGATGGAACTGTCGTCCAATCTGGTTTCGGTTGATAAGAAATAGGGCATGATTCGAGTGTGTATGTATTTTTGGGAATTGAATAAATCTTGTCCAAAAGATAACTTCCCTACATCATTCACCGATCATATGCTCAATGAATGTGTAGGGAACGAGATTTTTTTGTTCATGGATGGTTTTTCAAGGTATAACCAGATTTAAATATGATCGGAAGACCAACAAAAGACAACTTTCATTTGTCTTTGGGGAACTGTCTCTTACAAGAAGATTCCCTTTGGCCTTAAAAATGATGGAGCCACTTTTCAGTGAGCAATGATGTTTGATTTCCACAACTTGAAGAATATATTAGAGGCTTGTTTGGATGATATCATAGCTCACTCTCACAAGAGAGATCAACATTAGTTAGACCTCCTCCTATTCTTCGATATATGTCATTACTATCAAATCAAGTTAAATCCACATAAATGTTTTTTATGCGCAACTTCGGGACGTCTTTTGGGTTTCATAGTTTCAACTAAGGGATCATGTTTAACCCTTTGAAAGTGGAGGGAATCACTCAGTTTCCTCCCATGTGCACAATTCATCAACTTCAAAGTCTACAAGGAAAGGAGAATTTCCTTCGACTCTTTGTACCTAACTATGCCAATATTACAAAAGGATTTCTACATCTTTTGAAAAAGGGGGTTCCATTTCATTGCGATGAGGCAACACGATGTTCATTTGATGCATTAAAGAAAGAATTGGTTTTGACTCCATTATTTAATCCCCTAGATTATAACTAAGATTTCCTATTGTATTTGGAAACAACCAAATAGTCAATTGGCATGGTCTTATTTTAGGAGGATAATGAGCTCCAAGATCATGTCATCTACTACTTAAGTCACTCTTTATTTGGCCCTGAAATGAAGTACTCTCATGTCAAGAAACTGGACTTAGCGACATTTCATGTTGTTCAGTGACTTCAACATTCTACTCTGTTGTGTAATATAATCGTCATTGCCGACGTTAATCCTTTTCAGTATGTTTTGACTCAACGAATAATTGGGGGGAGGTATAACAAGTGGGTTGTTGTGCTTCAAGTGTTTGATTTGGATTTTACTTTTGTGAGATCCAAGAAGTCTTTAGTCTTCTCCTAATAAATGTCAGAGTTCACAGTAGAGAATGAGGAGAGTGAAGTAATTGACTCTTTCCAATATGAACATATCTTCCTCATCTCTTCGTATGATCCTTTGTAGGGAGATATTATTGTCCACCTCTGAGATTTTCTCCATAACATTGTTGTTATGTGTAATTTTATGAGCCAAATTGTTGTGTTTTATCTCTATGTATGTGAATGGTTTATATGCTTTTTCATATGGGGTTAATTAGTTTCATTCATGTTAGTTTAGCATGTTGTAGCTTCTTTTAAATCAATGGTATCAAAAAATGGTAAATTTGTGTGTATTCGTGTAATTGGTAAGCTACATGATTAGTTAGCAAAAAACAAAAATATATGTATTCCACATGGTAATGTTCCTCAGTAGAATTGGGGGACATTAAACCAACATTTTATATTATATTGTGTGCACAATTATCGCTCAAGCAGGTCACCCAATAATATTTTATTCAAAAAAATTAGTAATATTGTTCATGATAAGTTCTCAACTTATGAAACGAGACGGTATGCCATTGTACATGCACTTAAACAATGGAGACATTACTTTTAGGGAAAATAAATGGTCATTCATACAAACCAAAAACCTCTACAGTGCACTCCTTCATGATCTAAGTTACAAACTACATGACAACTCAAGTGAATTAAGTACCTAACAAAATTTTAGTTGCTAATTAAGAATTGGAAAGGTGAAGCCAACACACCAATTGATTATCTTATCCAACCACCAATAATTTCCCTTCTTACAATGTTAAGTATGCTTGGATATGAAACCAATACTTTTCCTCAATTATATGAAGAAAAAACTAATTTTTCCTTGATTATCAACAACTCTAGATAGGTCAGTCAAATTGACATCCACTACCACTTGAGGGACAACTTGTTTTACAAGATAAGAGAAGTTTGTGTACCTCTAGGTGAGTACCAACATAATCTTATTTGTGATGCACACTACAACAAAATAGTAGGTCACTTTGGTTTACATAAAATACTCTTATGGTAATACAAAATTATTTCTATCGGACTTCACTCAAGTTGGATGTCAATATATATATCAAGTCATGTGTGCTTTATTCCATCACCAAGCCACTAAAATACCGAAAGGGTTTGTATGCACCCTTGCATGTTCTATATCAACCATGAGACTCCATTTTCATAGATTTCTTGACTAGATATCCTCTCACCAAGCACCAATGTGATGCAATCCTAGTAGTGGTCTATTGATTTTTTTAAATGGCTATCTTAACAACTAGTTACAAGAAAACTACAATTGCTTAGAAAAATAATCAAATCTTCTTTGAGCATGCTTGGAAGCTCTATGGATTATTGAATTCAATCATCACCAATCCATATTTGACAGTGTCTTTTGGAAAACAATCTATCAGTAAGTCAACAACATTCCATCCTCACACATATGGGCAAACAAAAGTTGTGAATTACATGGTACAGTTTCTTCAAAAGTACAATCACAAGAATCATTGAACATGGGATTAGATTTTCCCATATATCCAACATAGCTATGATTGATCACAACACAATTCAATTGGAAAGATTCCATTTGAAGTTTATTATGGATTTTACCCTTCACCTCCTATCGAATTATCTAGTTGACCGACTATTATTTTTTACACAAGACATGAAAAACAAGATATTGGCAAGGAACTCATGTTCAAAAAGAGGGCTTGTGATACTCAAAAACTAGCATAAGATATTTTGCGTCAAGACACTGAAATGCTAAAGCTTGATATTACAAGCGTCGTATTCCTCATTCATTCCAAATTGGGATCAAGTATGGTTACCTCTAAAGAAAGAAAGGTTTCATGGCCTATATAGGAATATGAATCCTTTACAATATGATGATTATAACATTCTTTAGAAAATTGGAGAAAATGCCCCTTTAAGATTATCATTCTTCCATACCTATGTTTAAATATAGTATTCAATGTGGATTTTCTTCGACCCTATTTTCCACTCTTTCTAGAATAGACTGATTTATAGCCTAAAGATCAAGAAGACATATACCTATATGTTCAATAACAACTTGCAATCAACATCATTGTTGGATAATAAGAATACCATACAAGTATGTTAACAATTTCCTTGTTTTAGGTGGCTAAAGTAGGACAACTACCATCACAAGGAAAGTGGTAAAATACCATTGAGTTGGTGCAGTATTTTCCTCATCTGTATAAGTGGGAAATGGGGACCATTTCCCACTAAGGGGGAATTTTTGATCCATTCGAAGACTCAATTGACATTCATTTATTATTACCTATTCTCACTCAACTCTTTGGTTGAAAGTTATAGTCGACTTCTAATAGTTGATCCCTGACTCGGTTGATTCACACATTCCTCGACTGAGTCAACTCATGCACCTTTGATAAGGATTTTCTATTAATGGAAACGATGACTGAGCACATGTTTGAAAACATCATTAATATTCAACAAACACCAAGACCATTAACGTGGTATCGATTGTCTCTTCATCATCTTCTTCTACTTAATAGCTAGCAAGAAGTAGTTAGGTATCCTAATAAGTTATGCAATTGTCTTCTAACTAAATTGTAGTAAGTAAGACACCCAAACATTCTTCAAGAACATATTAATGTATGTATACATTAGTAGAAAGGGTTTCTTGAGATTCTCTCAATTCGACTTGCCTCTCTCGGTCATTGCAATTGAGTCTATCCAATCATTACATCCTTGTTTGGGGTATTGCTTACAAACTTAGAAGACCAACATTCTGAAGTGACTAATAAATACATTGAATTTTTTCTCTTTTGGTACTCTATAATCAACTATGTTCTTACATATTAATGTGACTTGTATTATTGCTCATTTCTTTTCATCGATTCTATTTGAATGTTTAGGTTTCAGTTATCTTAAATAGTCTAACTTTATATGTTTCCACCATAACAAAGATTGACTCATTCGATTGATTATGATGTGCCCCTTGAGTTTCACTTGGGTACAACATATCAAATAGGATTAATGATGTGGTGTGTCCAAGATTTTGGGAAGCCATGGGATATGATGTAGTTTAATAAGTCTACCACATGGACTAGTAAGACTTTAGGCTAGCATTTGAAAAATTCAACGTATAGGTTTGATATTTCATAGGAATCATTAGATTGAAATTCAAGGATGTAACAAATGATCAAATAGTCAGGAAGATGTGGTAGGGAGAGGGTATTGAATTATCTCGAATGCATGGTTGTTTAGGTGCATTGTATAAACTAGAATCATAGGCAAACCAAATAAAGGGATCAAAGATTGCACACAATGTTTCTTAGCTAGGAGGAAGATTATTCAAAAACATTTTGGATTGAAATGAAGCTATTCAAGGATGGTGATGACTTTGCACTTATACGCTTGTTGAGAAAATAATGTTTTATTTTCTTTCTACAATGATCCTATGTATCTTTAAATTTGCTTTGATTTCCAAGTTCTATACTTCATAATGGACTTGGTTAATTTATGAATGCTTTTATAATCTAAATCATACCAAAAATTATGTTAAGAATGTTCAACCTTGGGCAAGACACATAAATGGAATAGGGAAAGGCATGAAATACATAAGGCCAAATAGCTTCGATGAAGCGAAAGCTACACTCCATTAGGTATTGGATATCATAAATGTCCTCATTCTGAAGATGTGAACGTTAAAGTATTGTTCATCTAAATAATGATAAGAAAAACTAATGACAAACTTAGATGGTTGAATTATACTATAGGTAAAGGGATGATAATCAAGAAAAGGGATGACAATCAAGTAAAATACGCAAGAACAAAAAGACATAAGAACAAGACAATATGGTTAGTGAAAGTGATAGGGGAAGTGGAGGATACACAAATCCTACACCTTAGTTAATTGAAAATCATGTTATAAATTTTTTGTTAAAAAATTGTTATTGAAAGAAATTATTTATTTTTTATTTTAAAAATGGTTCATAAAAATTATTAAAATTTAAAATTTCATATATTATATAATAAATAATTTACAAATTTAAAAACAATTCTTGAAAAAAAATGAAATGTATTGCATAAAACCATTTCATACAAAAATATTTCAAACTTCTATTTAAGCATAATCTCAGAGTTTGGAAGCTTTCTAATCTCATACAAAAATATTTCAAACTTCTATTTAAGCATAATCTCACAGTTTGGAATATTTCTAATCTCATTAGGGATTACCATCAAATTACAACCCCGAATATTGAGATACTTCATATTTGTAAGTTCTCCTATTCGAGAAGGCAACGATTTTAGATTTTTACAGGAATTAAGGTACAAGAATTGAAGATGTGAAAGATTACCTATGTCTTCAGATATATATTCAATCTAAGTGAAACCCAAATAGAGAAATTCAAGTTGTGTCAATTGCCACAATGATGTTGGCAATGATTGTATGGTCATGCCATGAAATACCAAGAGCCTCAAAGATGCGAGGTTGAGTAAAAATGTTTTTGGAATTTCTTTCAATCCCTCATTTGTTGCCAAGTTTAAATAAACTAGTTTCGAACATCAAATTCCTTTACCGCCAAAGACTTAATATCATTAGCCATAACTGAGATTCGCCTACAATTATTCGAATCTCGAATGTCAGGGAAATGTTGAAGACTTTGACTTGGCCTCAATACACAATTCTCCTCATTCTCTCCAATATAAATTGCCATGTCGTGGACAACATCGTGAACAATAATCATGCCCCCCTTCACCTGGAATAAGAAACGGTTTTCAAGTAACTTTACATAGCTCTCCCTGGTCTTTAATACATATTCATACTTTGCATATTCTTTGGTCTTCACCGGGCCTTCTGAGATCCATACTTGCACCATCATCTCCACCAAAATTGGAGAATCTTCACTCATCGTGGCACAGGAAAGAATACAGTTTTTCAAATTAGCATCGGGCAAACTATCATAACTCCATCTCAATCGTTGATACAGTTCTCTATGAATTCAAGGATGAGTAACTGGGAAATTTAAATCCACTTTTTTCATATGCTTTAAAGAAACCTTCCACTCATCTATAACTATTTCGCCCATCGTTGTTGAGCCTATTACCTTTATTACCAACAACAACCATTTACACTCCTCAGCCACCTATTGCACAATATTCTCTATATCCTCTAGAACATGGATGTCTTCATGGACTTCTGATGTTGTAGAAAATGTCTTTCTTGGTGCATAATTCTCTTAAGAATAAATTCATGAATACATGACACTTTTTAAGGATTTTAGAGATGTTTTCTCTTGATCATACGAGGAAATTCCTAACATAGATCCTCGAATCATTCAACATAATATTCAAACCTACAAGAACAGGAAACCGGTTCGACAAAAGTTGCAACCAGTGAATCCAAGGAAAGAAATAAAAATTAAATATGAGGTGGAGAAGCTACTTAAATATGGATTTTTTTACCTAGTTCCTCTGATGGAATTGGTGTCCAATCCTATTCCGGTTGATAAGAAATAGGGCACAATTCGAGTGTGTATGGATTTCTCGGACTTGAATAAATCGTGTCCAAAATATAACTTCCCTACATCATTCACCGATCAGATGCTCAATGAATGTGTAGGGAATGAGAGTTTTTTGTCCTTGGATGGTTTTTCAGGGTATAACTAGATTGAAGTGCGACTGGAAGACCAACAAAAGACAACTTTCATTTGTCCTTGGGGAACTGTCTCTTACAAGAAGATGTCCTTTGGCCTTAAAAATGTTGGATCCACTTTTCAGTGGGCCATGATGTTTTCTTTCCATGAGTTGAAGCATATAGTGGAGGATTCTTTGGATTATATCATATCTCACTCTCACAAGAGAGCTCAACATCAGTTAGACCTCTGTCTAGTCTTTGAGAGATGTCATTACTATCAGATCCAGTTAAATCTGCATAAAAAAAATTTATGCGCAACTTTAGGACATCTTTTGGGTTTTATAGTTTCAACTAAAGGGATCATGTTTGACACTTTGAAAGTGGAGGGAATCACTCAGTTACCTCCCCTGTGCACAATTAGTCAACTTAAAAGTCTACAAGGAAAGGAGAATTTTCTTCGATGCTTTGTACCTAACTATGCCAATATTATGAAAGGATTTATGCATCTTTTGAAAAAGGGGGTTCCATTTCTTTGTGATGAGGCAACACAATGTTCATTTGATGCATTAAATAAAGAACTGGTTTTGATTCCATTATTTAGTTCCCTAGATTATAACTGAGATTTCTTATTGTATTTGGAAACAACCAAATCGTCGAATGGCATGGTATTATTTTAGGAGGATGATGAGCTCCAAGAGCATGTCATCTACCACTTAAGTCGCTCTTTATTCGGCCCTGAAATGAAGTACTCTCATGTCAAGAAACTGTCCTTAGTGACATTTCATGTTGTTCATAGGCTTCGACATTATATTATGTTGCATAATATAATCTTCATCACCAACGTTAATCCTTTTCAGTATGTTTTGACTCAACAAATAATTGGGGCTAAGTATAACAAGTGGGTTGTTGTGCTTCAAGATTTTGATTTGGATTTTACTTTTGTGAGATCCAAGAAGTCTTTAATCTTCTCCTAATAGATGTCAAATTTCATAATAGATAATGAAGAGAGTGAAGTAATTGACTCTTCCAGGATGAGCATATCTTCCTGATCTCTTCGTATGATCCTTGGTAGGGAGATATTATTGTCCACCTGCGAGATTTTCTCCATAACATTGTTGTTATGTGTAATTTTATGAGCTAAATTGTTGTGTTTTATCTCTGTGTATGTGAATGGTTTATATTCTTTTGTATATGGGGTTAATTAGTTGCATTCATGTTAGTTTAGCATGTTGTAGCTTCTTTTAAATCAATGGTATCAACAAATCGTTAAATTTGTGTGTATTCATGTAGTTGGTAAGCTACATGATTAGTTAGCAAAAAAACAAAATATGCGTATTCCGCATGGTAATGTTCCTCAGTATAGTTGGGGGGGATTACACCAACATTTTATATTATATTGTGTGCACAATTATCACTCAAGCAGGTCACCCAATAATATTTTATTAAAAAAAATAGTAATATTTTTCATGATGAGTACTTGACTTATTAAACGGGACAGTATGCTATTGTACATGCACTTAAACAATGGAGACATTACATTTAGGGAAAATAAATGGTCATTCATACAAACCAAAAACCTCTATAGTGCACTCCTTCACGGTCTAAGTTACAAACTACATGACAACTCAAGTGAATTACGTACCTAACAAACTTTTAGTTTCTAATTAAGCATTGGAAAGGCGAAGCCAACACACCAATTGATTGTCATATCCAACCACCAATAATTTCCCTTCTTACAATGTTAAGTATGTATGGATATGAAACCAATACTTTTCCTCAATTATATGAAGACAAAACTAATTTCTCCTTGATTATCAACAACTCTAGATAGGTCAATTAAATTGACATCCACTACCACTTGAGGGAAAACTTGTTTTACAAGCTAAGATAAGTTTGTGTACCTCTAGGTGAGTACCAACATAATCTTATTTGTGATGCACACTACAAAACAATAGTAGGTCACTTTGGTTTACATAATATACTCTTATGGTACTGCAAAAGTATTTCTATTGGACTTCACTCAAGTTGGATGTCAATAGATATATCAAGTCATGTGTGCTTTATGCCATCACCAAGCCACTAAACTACCCAAATTGATTGTATACACCCTCGCATGTTCTAGATCAACCATGAGACTCCATTTTCATAGATTTCTTAACTAGATATCCTCTCACCAAGCACCAATGTGATGCAATCCTAGTAGTGGTCAATTGATTTTTTTAAATGGCTATCTTAACACCTAGTTACAAGAAAACTACAATTTCTTAGAAAAATAATTAACTCTTCTTTGAGCATTCTTGGAAGCACTATGGTTTATTGAATTCAATCATCACCAATACATATTTGATAGTGTATTTTGGAAAAAACTCTATTAGTAAGTCAACACATAATTATCTATGTCAACAACATTCCATCGTGACACATATGGATAAACAAAAGTTGTGAATTACATGGTACAATTTCTTCAAAAGTACAATCAAAAGAATCATTAAACATGGGATGAGATTTTCCCATATATCCAACATAGCTATGATTGAGCTCAACACAATTCAATTGGAAAGATTCCATTTGAATTTTGTTATGGATTTTACCCTTCATCTCCTATCGACTTATCTAGTTGACCGACTATTTATTTTGACACAAGCCATGAACAACAAGATATTGGCAAGGAACTCATGTTCAAAAAGAGGGCTTGTGAGACTCAAAAACTAGCATAAGAAATGTTGCATCAAGATAGTGAAATGCTAAAGCTTGATATTACAAGTGTTGTATTCCTCGTTCATTCCAAATTGGGATCAAGTATGGTTACCTCTAAATAAAGAAAGGTTTCATGGCCTATATAGGAAGATGAATCCTTTACAATATGATCATTATACCATGTTTGAGAAAATTGGAGAAAATGCCCCTTTAAACTTATCATTCTTCCATACCTATGTTTAAATATAGTATTCAATGTGGATTTTCTTTGACCCTATTTTCCACTCTTACTAGAATAGACTGAGTTATAGCCTAAAGATCAAGAAGACATATACCTAGATGTTCAAGAACCACTTGCAATCGACATCATTGTTGGATAATAAGAATACCATACAAGGATGTTAACAATTTCCTTGCTTTAGGTGGCTAAATTAGGACAACTACCATTACAAGGAAAGTGGTAAAATACCATTGAGTTGGTGCACGATTTTCCTCATCTATAGAAGTGGGAAATGGGGACCATTTCCCACTAAGGATGAAGGTTTGATCCATTCCAAGACTCAATTGACATTCATCGATTATTACCTATTCTCACTCAACTCTTTGGTTGAAACTTATAGTCGAATTCTAATAGTTTATCCCTGACTCAGTTGATTCACACATTCCTCGACTGAGTCAACTCATGTGCCTTTGATAAGGATTTTATATTACCCTACATGTCTAATGGAAAGGATGGCTGAGTACATGTTTGAAAACATCATGAATAGTCAACAAACACCAGGAAAATAGCATTAACTTGGTATTGATTGTCTCTTCATCATCTTCTTCTGGTTAATAGCTAGCAAGAAGTAGTTAGATATTCTAATAAGTTATGCAATTGTCTTCTAACTAAATTGTAGTATGTAATGTTATAACCCTCTAATTCATAGGATCATCTATTGACTAGAAAATTTTCACTCTGGATGTATTTTGTCTTGCAAATAATATTTCATTTCTGCAAATTATTTTGAAGGAAAGGAAAAGAAAAGAAAATTCATGATTGTTGACGATGAGTGGTGTTTCCTATCCCCACAGAGACAAAAGCAAGGGAAACAATGCACAAAACCCACAAAAAGCACTTGTCCTAAGTTTTTGAAACAAATATAATTTTGCACTGACAAGTTAAGGAAGGCGCACAGATGAACGACTAAGGTGATGGCACTCAGATCTACGGTCAATAAGATTTTTCGGACCCCCCCCGACCATTCTACCTTTAACGATGGGGGGGGGTCCAGAATCTTGGATAACAAAGGCACGCATCTAAACGACTGAGAATTCGGCACCCAAATCTACAGTTGAGATTAATTTCTGCACCCCCTCGACGGGTCTTCCTTTAACAGTGCGGGGGAGGGGGGGGGTCCGGAAAGTTGGTTAAAG
>JZKD02S0181374.1:202579-242166 GCA_000966675.3 Picea glauca
ATACAACTTACCACCTCAGGGGGGTATGGAATACCACCTTCCCCTAATTTTTCAAAACCGCCCATTTTTTGTCAATTTGATACCTCGTCTTGCAAAGCAAATTATGGGCAAATGAAAACGAAATTTTGTAAACTGAGAGAGGTTTTTCTCCGTAATGGGATGAAGAAAAAAAAAAATCTCCTGGGTTTTGCAAAGGTGCCACCAATTGGGAGAATCGAAGCTATATTTTAGCCTCATTTTTCGGATTTCTATTTTTTCCTGTTACAGTCCCGATTTTGCGGGAGCTGTTTCGGTGAGATGGAGACGAAATTTGAGAAACTGAAGGAGGTTTTTGCTCCAGACAAGATAATATAAAACAACCACCTTAATTTTTTGCACAGGTGTCACCGATTGGGATAAATAAATGACTGAGCGTACCCCTAGTTTCAGTAAATTCATCCAAATTTGCAGTTCCAGATTTTTGGGGATTTTATGCTATTCTTGGCCGAGGTGGTTGATTGCAGTGACTGATTTCAGTATCCGACCTTTCTGAGCCTGTGGAGAATCTTTTTTATAAATTGCAGTGACTCAAATGTGTGAAAGGAGGTTGATTGGTCAGGGACCATGATTTAAATCTTGTATCAGAGCTCATAGAGCCATCTATATTTTTCATCAATTCAATAATACAGTCACAGTGGTTACATGATTCCCGTGTCAAATATATTGGTGAAGTGTTCCTCCAGTAAATTGTTTTCTTTATTTCCATATGTTTTATTTCCTTGTTATATGACAGAAGTTTATGAACAGAATTTGTTGAAAGATACACTCTGTTTCTGGCTGTGGATAATATTAATGTTTTCTTCTGATATTCAGTGGAAGAATTCTTCATTTCTCTATTGCTAAATTGATCATTTATTTTTCCTCCTCTTTCATTTCATTTAATTTTACCAGATCGAGTAATTTTCCTACCTTTCCCCATAAAGTTGTCTATAGAATTTGTTTTTGATTAAATCTCAGATTGTGACTCCATTGCACATGGCCCTTTTCTCCTGCTCCAACCCATCATTTAAAAAATCCAAACTCTGAACCCATTAGCTAGCCTAATATCTATTCAAACAAATCTATATCACATAGAGAGATCCCTCTCTGAGTCTTGGAGGGTTAGATCCAAGACTCAAATTGGTTTTGATGTTTCCTCTGTGACTGCCTCCACAGCCTTGGGAAAATTACAGAGTGCTAATAGAATGGCGACCATACTGGGGAACTTTCTCCAGTAGTACACTTCAAAGTTCCAGATCTAATCACCGATGGTGGACAGTGACCAGACATAAGAAGGCTGAGATCATTCACCTGGCGACTCCAAATCATCTCTAGATAGTTCCGAATCAAAGACTCCACTGGAGGAAAAGCCTGAAGCATGACCAAGAAGCCTAGAAAGACCAGGTACTCAAGCTCAAATTGTATTGATGATATTATTGGTTTCATCTGCAATTACTTTCTCTCTTATCATGATCCTTGTCCAGAGTATATTGTTGAAATTCAGAATGATCATTTTCAACCTAAAGAGCCTCAAGATACTAAACCCCAAATTGTAGATTATGTACATACTCATACACCTGTGCACATCCCAGATGCACCTGTAGAACTCCTAGTGAGATATAAGCCTCCTGCTTTATCTCCTACTCTTGTAAACCTCTGGATGGTTGTAATCCTCTTGCTTCACCTTCTGTACCTGCCAAAATCCTAGACAGATACAAGCCCCTATATTTTCCTCCTCTCCTCCATGACCTCCCTGCAAATTACACTAATAATCTACCCAGGTTTGATGGAGAGAATGCCAATATTATTGCTAAAAAACACATCCATAGGTTTGAAGATTTTCTTGACCTTTATGAGGTTGAAGCTGACGATGTATATATAAGGATGTTTTCCCTATCTTTGCAAGGTAAAGTTAAGAACTAGTTTAAAAATATCCCAGCTACAAGCATTAATAATTTCCATCAGTTTGTGCAAGTTTTTCTAGATCGATGGGTGATCATGAGAAATGTCTTTCTCATCCTTGAAGAGTATGACCATTTAAAAAGATAGCCAGGGGAAACAGAACAACAGTTTTCAGCAAGGTTCAGTAAGGTATATCATGCATTGCCTGTTGATATAAGGCCACCCCTAGGATCAACACATTTGCATTACCCAGATTCCTTTGATCCTGAGATGGCATTCCAATTGAGAGAAAGGAACACTGCAACACTTGAAGAAATTCAGAACATTGTAGTTGATGTGGAGGCCAACTTGTTAATGAAAAGGTCAAAGGTAAAGAACAAAGAAAAGGAGCAACTGAAGTCATCAGAAGCTAAACTAGACATTTTGGCTAGCACCATGGAAGCGATGATGTAGAGGATTAGCAGGAATGATGAGCTTGATGTCCAAAGACATCATGTTCCATTGATTTCAGAGAAAGAAAAGGTCACAGTTCCCAAACATTTTGCAGCTCACCCTTGCTACCATGGTTTGGATAATGATTCTTTCATGTATTCAATTCACAATATAATTGAAGATGAAGTTCCAACTCATCTTGTTGAAGAGCCATCAGCTCATATGATGTGCATGTTTGATGACTTTTATTACTGGCATAATCTACCCAAGTGTGATCAGTATGATGATGACCATGAGGCTGAAATAGATGTTAATTGTTCAAAGCAACTAGTAGCATGTCATTGGCAGGAAGAAGATCAATTATAGCTTAGATATGACAATTAGCCTCTGCCCAACAATCATGACAGTGATGAGGAAAATGCAGAAAATTTCAGAGTAAGGGAAAAATCTTTGCCCTTATGTTTCTCATCTTTTCAATTTCTGAAAAGAAACTCTAGGAAAGTTGTAAATAGTGAAGACACATTTTTTTATGATGAGTTAGTAGAGGATGTCATTGATGACATGGGATCTATTTTAGACCCAAAATCATAGTCATTATTTTCCCTTGATTTTCAAAGTCCATATCGAAGCCCAAAGCTCGAAACAAGAATTGAAACAGTGGAATGTAATTCTGTCCCATTAGATTATAATTCATTTCAAATTTTGAAGGAGACTCTTGAACAAGTGTTTGAAGGATAAATACATGCAACAGTCTTGTCAGTTTTTTCAGGATCCAATAGTTGATCGGTTGGATGACCTGTGTGATCAAAATCATTCTTCATTCCCCAGTCATGAGCTGAAAAGCTGTTATAATATTGACATGATCAAATAGTCAGTTACAGGGGTGTGTTCAGCAAAAGCATCATTTTAGAACTCATCAGAAAAGTTGCAGCCATGTCTGGAAGTGCATGAGGATGCAAATAACACAACTACAATATCAAATCATTAATTTGAGTTGGTTAAATTTGAATATCCAGTAATAGGTCAAGTTTATTTTGATCCAGTGGTTGTTTATATGGAGAAATTGTTCATAATAGAGCCACAATGAATTTCCATTTTTTCTGTTTAATGTTGTGATTATCAAGCCCCTTGTGATGAAGATCATGATGGAAAGCATTTCATGATGTCTATGAAAGTTCTATTTCTGATATTGATTGAAAAAATTAAAAGAGTAGAGCTAGTAAAGAAACTACTTGATTGGATTCATTGGCATTTTTGTATTATTTGATTTAGCATGATTTTCAGCAGTATAGGGTAGGTAGGATAATGGGAATAAGCTCAACATTCTGAGCATCTCTTTTTCAACAGTGTTCATTTTGGTTTGGTTTCAGTTGAAAGATCAAAATATGTACTAGTTGCAGAATAATTTTGGGATCAGCCCGATGAATAAAGCACCGGTCTTCATATTCAGAGTTCAGTGGTTCTTGACACCTCCCAAAAGAGCTTCCATCCCCAGGTGGAGCCACTATTATAACCCTATAATTCATAGGATCATCTGTTGACTAGAAAATTTTCACTCTGGATGTATTTTGGCTTGAAAATAATATTTCATTTCTGCAAATTATTTTCAAGGAAAGGAAAAGAAAAGAAAATTCATGATTGTTGATGATGAGTGGTGTTTCCTAACCCCATGGAGACAAAAGCAAGGGAAACAATGCACAAAACCCACAAAAAGAACTTATCCTAAGTTTTCACAACAAATATAATTTTGCACTGACAAGTTAAAGAAGGCGCACATATGAGCAACTGAGGCAATGGTGCTCAAATCTACGGTCAATAATCTTTTCTGGACTACCCCTGACTGTTCTACCTTTAACAACGGGGGGGGGGGGGTCCAGAATCTTGGATAACAAAGGTGTGCATCTAAATGGCTAAGACATCGGCGCCCAAATCTACAATTGAGATTAATTTATTCACCCCCCTGACAAGTCTTCCTTTAATGATGGGGGGGTCTGGAAAGTTGATTAAAGGTCGTGCTCAGATCTATGGTTCAGCGGCAAGCACATCGATGGACGACTGACGATGTATTTCAGACTCCCCCGACCGATCTGCCTTTAATGGTGGGGGGGTACGAAATGGAATGGTTTTATTTCAGGCCCCTCCCAATACCACTTACCACCTTAGGGTGGTCTTTATTACCACCTTCCCCAAAAAAACCACTTTTCCCCAATTTTTCAAAACTGCCCATTTTTTTTCTGTTTGACACCTCGTCTTGCGAAGCTGATTCTAGGAAAATGAAAATGATGTTTTGAAAACTGAGAGAGTTTTTTCTTTAGAACAAGATGAAGAACAAAAACCTCTCCTGGTTGTTTCAAAGGTTCCACCAGTTGGGAGAATAAAATATTTATTTTAGCCTCATTTTTAGGATTTCTGGTTTTTCCTGTTACAGTCTCAATTTTGCGGGAGAGGTTTCGGTGAGGTGGAGATGAAATTTGAGAAAATGAAGGAGATCGTTTCTCCAGACAAGCTAATATACAATAAACTCCTTAGGTTTTTTCACAGGTGTCAAGAATTGGGAGAAATCAATGACTGAGCATACCCCTATTTTCAGCAAATTTGGCCAAATTTGTAGTTCCAAATTTTTGGTGATTTTATGCTAGTCTTGGCCGAGGTGGTTGAATCCGACCTTTCTAAGCCTAGGGAGAATATTTTTTATAAATTGCAATGATTCAAATATGTGAAAGGAGGTTGATCGGTCAGGGACCATGATTTAAATCTTGTATCAGAGCTCACAGAGCCATTTGTATTTTTCATCAATTCAATAATACAGTCGCAGCACTTACAGGATTCCTGTGTCAAATATATTGGTGAAGTGCTCCTCCAGTAAATTGTTTTCTCTGTTTCCATATGTTTTCTTTCCTTATTATACAACAGAAGTTTATGAGCAAAATTTGTTGAAAGATACACTCTATTTTTGGTTGCAGATAATATTAATGTTTTCTTCTGATATTCAGTGGAAGAATTGTTCATTGCTCTGTTTCTAAATTGATCATTTCTTTTTCCTCCTCTTTCATTTTATTTAATTTTACCAGATCCCAGTAATTTGCCTACCTTTCCCCATAAAGTTGTCTGTAGGATTTGTTTTTGATTAAATCTCAGATTGTGACTCCATTGCTCATGGCCCTTTTCTCCTGCTCTGACCCATCATTTAAAAAATCCAAACTCTGAACCCATTAGCTAGCATAATATATATTCAAACAAATCTATATCACATAGAGATATCCCTCTCTAAGTCTTGGAGGGATAGATCCAAGACTCGAAGTGGTTTTGATGTTTCCTCTGTGACTGCCTCCACAACCTTGGGAAAATTACAGAGTGCTAACAAGTAAGACACCCAAACATTCTTCAAGAATGTATTAATGTATGTAAACATTAGTAGAAAGGGGTTCTCCATATTCTCTCAATTTGACTTGCCTCTCTCGATCATTGTAATTGAGTCTATCCAATAATTAAATACTTGTTTGAGGTATTGCTTACAAACTTAGAAGACCAACAATTTGAAGTGACTAATCAGAACATTGAATTTTTTCTCTTTTAGTACTCTATGTTGGAACAAGGGCAGAACTAGGGTTCAACGCTTACAACAACGCACCAACAAAACCCTAACTACTGACCCTTTCAGAAACACTTGTGAAGAAGATTAAGTCTCACCTGAGGTAGAGGCAGGGGTGGTTGTAGGACTCCAGTGTCTACAAACTTAGCTGGGACACAGATCTGTGATTGTAACACCTTAACAGAGCACTTAACAATTATAATTCATAAATATTCCACCTTATTTTACAACACAACTAAACCTTAATTAACAGATCAACACAGTATTTATATAGATTCAATAGATCCAAGCACTAAGAATACCAACATAGATTAGATCTGACATTCAATCACATTATTCAACACTAAGCTATCATATTAGATTCTCCTAAGCATATATCAGTGCACTAAGCATTTAATCACATAAACAAGAGAACAACCATAAAGTACAAAGCAACCACAACACAAGTGATACATGGTTCACCCCCATCCTGGGGCTACGTCCACCAACTCTTTGTTTCTTTATTGCATTCTATCAATCTTCTACATGCACAGAGCCTTGAGATCTTACTCCACAGAGGACAGGATATCTAAGCACTTCTCTAGATCCTCCTTCCCCAAATTACAGCACAAATCCTTCCATAGACTCTTACAATCACTTGCACTAAGCTTTGCAAGTCTCAGGCAGTATGAAAAAATCATTTACAATCACCAACTGTACTTAGCAACTAACACTTAGCACAAAACTCTTCTTCGATCACATAGATCGAACTACTTCCTACATCACCTAGCTTTCTATTTATACATTACAAAAAGGGCCGAAACATGGGTAAACCCATGGGCCGACATCCCCATACCCATTACATAAGACCAAAATCCAAAAATCCCTAAAAAGGGGTCGAGATCTCGTGATATCCACTTCGACTTGTGCTTCACCTTCAATAGCCTGTCGAAGTCCCAAAAGTAGTTCAAACATGACCAAGGATCCTCAAAACTGGATCAAGGGCCAACAAGCCCCCAACACTCACCTGTGACTCATCCTAAGTCACTCTAGTCTGGGTAGCTCTACTTCAAAATCTTTGAGCTTGGCTAAAGCTACTTCAACCTGTTGCTGCACCACAACCTCCTACTTGGCGAACTCTTATACAACTGCTTCATTGACAGGTCTCTCTAAGTGTTGTTCAACTGTAGTGATGACTTTCTCCAGATCTGCTCCTCAACCTTCAATCTCTGCAAACAATTGGCAAGCCTCATCCTCTATTGGTTGGAGCCTCTGAGTCACTTCCATGAATTTTCTCTGACTGATGTGGACCTGCTATTGAGCAGTGCTCTATTCCTGGGATCGCTTCATTCTCTTGATGGATGATAGGGGATTCAACTGTGCCTGTATTGTTTATGCTTGTTGCTTTGACTCCTAGAGATGTGACTTTAGTGCCTTCAATTTAGGATCCTCAGTGAGTCACTCATAAGTTTGGGCACTGCAATAATTTATTTTCTTACATTCCATGGCGAGGGCCTTGATTCTTTCAACTGCGCTTCGAGTAGTTGCTTCTCTCTGATCTCGTGCATTCAACGGAGTGTTGGGCACTATTCTGATATCTAAGTCTGCCATTATTTGTTGTAGCTGCTGGATAGCTTCCGCAAGATACACTACTTGATGCTCCACTTGGTCTTCTATCTTTGGCTCTAAGCCCATCACAGAGTGAAGTGCTTTGCTGACTACTTCTTTGACTCTGAGCTGCTCTGTGAGCAACTGCTCTTTCTGTGATTTCTCCTCTTCAAACTTTGTCTAGAGAACAACCTTCTCCTACTGCACAACTCGATGTTTCTCTATCACTACTTCTTGCACTTTCTTAAGGGCCTCTATGGCCTATTATGTTTCTTCCTATGCGCGACAAAGGCGAGCTTCGATCGCATTATCTAGTTTGCGGAGTTGGGCAGGCTCATCTCCCAACTCTTGTTCTTCTGAAGGAAATGGTGCAGTGGACACTGTGCGACTGGATTGAAGGGCCCATTGTACCCCTCTGAGTTCAACCTCGATTCTTTCACATATCTCCTCCTGCTTGGATTCATGTCTCTGTAATATGTCATGTGAGGAGTCATTTATAGCTGCAATGATGAATTTGAAGTCATCGACCGTGAGCACAGTTCACATCGTGGTTTTTCTAGCTCTTGACTTCTTCTATGAGGTAGGTTTCGTGGGGGAAAGCTTCCTTTTCTTCAAGGGATAAGCCTCATCAAAAGGATTCTTGGGCGATGTTACTTCACCTTGCTTCTATTGATCTTATTTTCCATTTGTTTCCTCTACTTCATCATCACCTCCTCGTCCAGGTGATACTGAAGCGGTTTCTTCCGACGCGCTGCTCAAGTCTTGGAATTATTCGGTCTTCTTCCTTTTGCTGGTTCTCGATGTGTTGTGTTCTTTGTGAGCGACCTTCGAGCTGTCAAGTTCAGGATCAGACATCTCTACAGAGTCAACAGGGATAAGGAGGTCTGCTGACCAATCCTTAGTTATCTCCTCAAGGTCCTCCTCTGTGAGCTTATAGTTTGACTAGAGCTCCTCTTTATTCTTGTATTCTCGCGCAGTGATGTAGATGAAGTGTTGATCTGCGTGGAACTTCATGAGAGGTTTGAACTGGTATAGGGTGTTTGGCGTCATGAAAGGTTTTTCTTGGATATCCCTCTTCAGCTGAAGATAATAGGTATGAAAGACCGCATTCGAGTGCCACTTTTTTCCCATGTCGCTTGAGTGCCAAAGCGTGGTGAACTTTATAGAAAGTGGCTCGAATGGCTCAATGTACGGGAAGGTCACACCTTCCAACATCTCCTAAGAGGCAAATGTGATGAGGATAAGGAGCCAACTAAAGTGGAACTCATAGCTCTGATCCTGAGCTTCGCGGAAATTTAATTCCAGTTGGTTGACCAAGTACTTCACCCAGTTCATCTGGAGTCATTCTACACATTTCCTGGGAAGGTCAACAATGAATCTTGTGACCTGTGTAGGTCTGTTCTTTCACAGGAGAATTCCTGTGATTAGCTGGTAGGCTAGGCGCACTACACCATTCTGGATGGAAGGTACCTTTTAGTCTTGCACCACCTTTTCTACATCGCCATATGTGTCTTTGATTCTCTATGCCAATGCACGATCTGTAGCCTTTCTTGGGTAGAAGTCCTGCGGGTCGTGTCCCTGCATGCTCAATCTGGTGATCCCATGGATCAACGTCATATCCACTATGATGTGTCAGTTTAGACAAAGGTATTTTCCATGGTAACATGAGAGAAGGATCTTAACGCATGCATTAACCTCCTAGTGCCTTCCAAAATGTTGGATCTTCATTACATTTAAGAGGGTGGACTGCGTGAGGTTCATGGTCCATGGTTGGGGGATTATTTTTGAGTTGTTCCCCTTCATCCTGGTCAAGTATTTGTAAGGGGTGATCATACTATGGTTCTTGCGGTCTCCTAGGTTGAAGTCGCTGAACTTCAACATCGCGATCTTATCCTGCTTCATTCTAACTGCATGTATCCCCTTCGGGAGGTATGCAGTAACTATGGTGTAATCAAAGTCCCTCAGGACACTGTCACGACTCACCGCATGAGCTAGAGGCGGGATGTAGTTGGGTAATATGGTCGGGATTAACTTCACGTTTTGTAGGTCATCTCTATGCTTGGTTCTCTTTTTTGCTATCGGTCGGGATGGTCTGGATCCGTGAGCAGGCAACGAAGCGGCTTTCACCCCTCTTGTCGATGATGCTTGAATACCTGCAGACATTACTTTCTTAGCCATGAGGTCAATGAGAACTTCTTCGGCATCTTTCTCTTCGGAATTGAGCTCGTCCAACATGCACGCTTATATCGATTAACTCGGGTGGATGAGTGAGTGTGCAATGCAATGGAACAAGTGTCGATCTCAATAAACACAACACAGTAGCAATGAGTTGGCTCGTATACAATTTGCAAAAGTGTTCTTGGTGCAACAATGAACGGGCTAAGTAGACACATTGTAACGGATCTCTCCAATGGATAAGAGGTTTCCATTAATGTGGTTCTATCCATTGTAGCACAATCCCAACAGTCTGATGGTGAGCCTTTGGGCCATTACTACTGTTCTAACCGTTCAGGTCGTCGGGCTAACACTTATAATGATTTCAATGGCTATATCGCTTCGCCATGGTGAAGTTCCATGTTTCATTGTTCTGGTATCCCCTTTGTGAAGTCCCTTCTACAACCTCTCCTATGCTCCTCCTACAAGCATAGGGGAGCTTCCCGAAACGACCTGTGGATCGATAAATTGCAGATTCCAACAGGGAATCTGAAAGAGTTGATCTGTCTCAAGGGGAAATCGAACGATCTTGTGAGCATACTTAGCTAGAAGGGCCAAGAGCATCTATGTCTGCATCATTAAGCCACAGATGAATCTATCCATTAAGATCGAGGATAATATGAACCGTCAAATCACTCTATGTTGGGAACATATCTTGAACGTTAGATTTCCAAAGTACAAATGCATACTAATGCATACTAAATAAACACACTAATAAACACACTTTAACCCAATGACACATTAGACCAAATAGATCTTAACTAACTCCTAAGTGTCTAAATATCCTAACATCCCCCCTTAAGAACAACTTGGGATAGGATTGAAGGATTTACAAGAGTAACACAATAGGAGAAGGAAGGAGGAATTAGATCTTATCCCCCCTTAATGAAAACTTCATGAACGCCTAACATAGATCAAAGTTTGGAAAACTCTTCTTATGTAAGAGACTTTCTGAAAGTGTCTGAAACTTGATCTTCTATAGGGAAAAAGATCACTTCAATAAATTGATCATGAATGAGATTTTTGATGAAGTGCATGTGTTTCTCGATGTGTTTTTTGTATTGATGTTAAACTAGGTATTTGGTGATCTTGTTGGTACTCTGATTGTCGCACCAATGGTTGGTCAGATGTTGTTGTTGAAATCCAAACTCTAAAAGGATCTGTCGAAGCCACAAGGTTTCCTGACTTGCATTTACCGTTGCTCGACAGGGATGATTTTAAGGATGAAAATTTATATTAAAACATAGAAACATGGGCTAATCTTACTAGTCCTTACTATGGAAAACGTAAAATGTTTGGCGATAGTTTTGTAAAAATATTCAAATTTGTAAGTATTTTATATACTTTCTATATAATTTTTGTGATTTTTAATGCAAAATAATTTTATTCTATGGAATTTGGGTGAATCATTTTTAGAAAAAATGGAAATCGACGAATATTTTTTTGGGAAAACCATGGAAAATTAGCCCATTTGCAAAATTTATCCCCTAAAATCATCTATGTTTCTTGGTACTCAGCTTCTACTGAAGAAAGTAAAATATCATGTTGTTTCTTATAGGCCAAAGTGACAATTCTTGAACCAAGGATGAAAACATAACCTATACTAGAATTCCAATCATCAGGGTTGTCGACCCAATCTAAACCAACCAATAAAGGAGTCCCCCCTGAACTGTAATGTATCATGAACTGAACTATACCCCGTACATACAAAAGTATCCTTTTAGTTTCTTTCCAATGGATTTCATGGGGTGTTTGCATATACCGATCAACAAGACCAACAACAAAGGAAATATCAGGACGGGTATGAGTCAAGTATAAGAGGCTGCCAACTAATTGATGGTACAAGGTGGCATCAACTTCGGGGGAAGTATAGGTCGAAACAAGCTTGACTCCATATTGAAAGGGAGAAGGGGCTAGTTTACAATATTCCATGTGGAAGCGATGAAGAAGGTCACAATCATACTTAGATTGGGAAAGAAAAATTCCTTCATTGGTTTGCAAAACTTGGAGGCCAAGGAAATAGTGAAAAAATCCTAAGTCTGTCATTTCAAATTTCTTCCTAAGGATGGTTTTCACATGGTTTAAAATTTTTGAGTCACTACTAGTAAGGATAATGTCATCAAAATAAAGGATAAGGATTATGAGATGTCTTCCTACTTTCTTGGTATAGAGATTAGGATCAAAATGGAATTTGGAAAATATCGTGTCAATAAGAAGGTTGTCCATTTTGTCACACCAAGCTTAGGGAGCTTTCTTAAGAACATAAAGAGATTTCTTAAGGTGGCAAACAAGGCTAGAGTCATTATGGACATAGAAAGAAGGTTGTTCCATGTATATTTCTTCTTGCAAATACCCATGCAAGAAGGCATATTTAACATCCATCTAATGGACCTCCCATTTATGTGATGCAGCAAGGGAAAGAACAAGGCGACTGGAATTAATTTTGGCTACAGGGGAAAATGTTTCATTATAGTCAATTCCTTCAACTTGGGAAAATATTTTGGCAACTAATCGAGCCTTGTGCATTTCAACACTTCCATATTATGAGTACTTAGTTATGTAGACCCATTTACATATGAAAAATTGTCTTCCTTTTGGAAGAGGTACAAGATCCAAAGTATCATTTTCCATTAAAGAACGATACTCTTCATTCATTATTGTATCCCAATCTGGATGACCTAAAGCTTCTAAAAATTTCTGTAGATCACGAGTCTCTAAAACTTGAGCCAAAAGAGAAGAGGCTCACTGGAATTGTGAATGTGTCTAACATTGATATGAAGGATCAATGACAAGATCACCAACTAATTCTCGTGTTGAATGGACCCATCTAAGAAGTGGTGGTGTTGGTGCTGGTTCAGGTTCAATAGACTTATCTAAAGAAAGGTGAGAAGGAAGAGGTGGAATTTCATCCTCTCTGTCATCATTTGAAGAAGAAACCAAAATAGGAATAGAATAAGGCACAAACATCGAAGATGGCTCGCAGGTTGAAGAAGGTGTTATAATAAAAGAGATGTGCTCATTTTCACCATAGAAAATATCTTAATATCGTCACCCAACCATGCACCCCCGAGCACCTTAACCTTGACAGATAGATTAATTCATGAAGAAAACCCTAGAACCAATAGCCAACCAAGGTAGCGTACTTCTCTCCAAATCTAATGTAACAAGCAGAGATTCCAAATCATAACCAAGGAAGAAATTCCAAACCATAATCAAATACCAAGTCACTGATGCAACAATTGCAACTCTCCTCCAATCATGCACACCATTTTTCCCTATGCAATTGTGAGAGTGAGTGAGTACAAATGATCTCTAGTACCCTCTATTTATACTGCTCCAAGTCACCTAATTAGGTCAACATTTCTTCCAGGAGGCTAATAACTTAATATTAATTATTCTCTTGATCTGACTTGTCTTCTAGGGTTATTATCCAATGTTTTAGGGTTTATCTTGCTTCTTGGAATATTCTAGTCTTATCAAAGGTTACATGTAGAGGTTAATACCTCCCACGACTACCGTAGTATCAAAACTCCCTCTTGGCTAGGGAGATATTAAAGGAAATGGTCTTGATCACAAACAAACCATTCAACTAGTAGCATCATCATAGCCACACAGGTTGTCTCATGATCAAATCAAGAGAACCAACATCATTATCTAACTAGATAGTCTCCATGGAAATAAAAACAATGTCATCCAATAGAACACAACTGTGTCTATTCATAGTAGTATACAACTACTATCTAGTGGTACACAACCACTCCTAGTAGCACATGACTACTAACTAGTGATATATAGTCACTTCTAGTGGATCACATCCACCAGAGTAGCATACAACTATTGTCCAGAGACATACAATCTCCACAACAATCATATCATCTGATATCAACCTGCATTGTTAGGGACCTAAGCACTCACATAGGTAGAATAATATATTTCCATGTAATAAAGGTCAATATTAATAAGGCCTAGCAATAAGGAAGAATAAGTCCAATGTAAGAAGACCTAATAGAAGCTTCCACTTCTAGAAGGATTTTCCTCTAGGTGGTTCTTTTGATAGACATATTTAGTATAAATAGGAGTCGAGGGTATGCAAACTCTTGTCTTGGATATTATTATAATAGAGCTCTGCTCTGTTGGAGGTTTCCCCCTCGAAGAGGCAAGTAAACATTGCTCTCAGTAATCAAAGTTCTCTTTTTGGTGTTATTCTGGTATCATTTTGGTATTATTGTGGTATTGTTCTGGTTATATTGTTGTTCATCTTCCATTTCTAGCTATTTATTTATGTTCTGCATACTTTTTATATCTGGAATATTTACAAGTGGTATCAGAGAACCTTTCTTGGAAAAAAATTGTGGTTTTTTTTTTTTTAGGGTAGAGACGTATTCCAATGTATTCAAGCTACAGAGATTTTTCATTACACACATAAACCCTTGGTCAGGGATTCATACATGCAGTAAATACAAGTGGTACATAAGCGCACATCTATTGGCCACCCTTGTAACCCCTATTGATACCCCTTCGAGTGTTAGCGCATGAGACAACACTTGTATATGGATCAACCTAGATCTCCTTAAGCCCTCCATAGATAAAGTGATCAGCCACATGACTGCTATAGTGTCACTGAGAACAACACTCGAGAAGATACTCTCTAGTACCTGGGTAGTCGAGTAGTACAACTAAGGGCACAATCTAGCCTCCTTAGTTGGTTCCCTGAGATATTGGGCTGAGTAGTACTGTTGGACTATGCACATATATCAGAAAGCTATAGCACATGGAAAACCCTTTTCTATAGAACCCTTGAATACCTAACCCTTGGTATGGAAACAAAAATAGAAAAGACAAGATCTATTGTGGTGCAACTGTGTCTCCTGCATTCAAGTTGCGAAATTTCTACACATTTCTTCCCATTAAGCATTTGGCCATTTCATCACTGCAATATTCTTTAGATCAAAGTATACATCTATAGAAGTATCCTTTTGGCACCATTATTTGAGACCTATTTTGTTGGATTTATCTCTTCTCCCTTATCACAGTCATACCTATCATTTTTCAACAATTTGTTTTTTTCTTGTGGACCTGACCCCCTTCCAACACCCTTATTTCGGCTTTACCCCATTGGATTCTGCTCGTCACCCTAATCATTGTGATACACCTCACCCATAGCCCATTTTTTGTGTGGTCCCACCCACCCCTTTTAGTGTTCCCTCGTCATTATGACCCATACCCGTAGCCAAGTTTTGGAAGCTCGCTTCTCTACCTTGCACTCTAATTTCACAGAAAACCAACAAGAAGTGAGACAACTCGGTACCAATATTTCCACCATCAATCAAAATATGCATTCCTTCATCGCCACCTAAATTGTGGAACTCAAAGACGAGCTCAAACAAGACATTACTAACCAGCTTGAATCTATCACTACGATGATCTGCGTCAAGATGCATATCCCTGGAGATCTTCCCATATCTGACCCACCTTTTCATACTGAAGGTGAAACATCATCTCATTCCCAAAATTTTCAGCCCCATCACTTTAAACGTGACCTACACCTTCCGTGTGTGGATGTGACCAAATTTGATGGATCGAATCCCACTGGCTAGGTAACTCAAATGGAACATTATTTCTCTTTGTATGGCATTACAAATGAGTTGGCCAAACTCCAGTATGGTATTCTCCATCTAGATGAAAAACGTTGGCAATGGTGGAAATGGAGAAAAAATGCCCACTAAGGGTATGAGGCTTGGACACACTTTGTGGCAGAGCCTTATGAACGCTTTGACACTGACATGAACCATTTAGGTTGTTTGACAAAGTTGAAACAATCTAGCACCGTGGAAGACTTTATACCTTCTTTTGAGAGATTGAATTTTCATACATGGGGCATGTCTGATGCTTTTTTCCGAGAATGTTTTATCATTGGCCTCAAGGATAAGATTCCCACTCATGTCCTCATGGCTCGATGACCGGCCTCAAATTTGGGTGGATGATACTAAAAGAGTTAAGGAATCACAACATGTTGTCTCTTCTCAAAACATAAAACCCTCCTTTATTTCTCGCACTAAACTAGTAACTCCCACTCCTCCTTCTACTCCACTAAAGATCCATACATTGACTAGGGATGAAATGGATGAATGCCAAATCAAAGGCCTTTGTTATAATTGTGATGAAAAATATTTTTCAGGACACAAGTGTAAGGAACAAAGTATTTTTATGGCCATCTCGGAGGATGTATCAGAAGAGGACGTTGAGGCTCCCCTTGTGTCTATGTCACCTGAACCCACTGACATAACCCCTCCCTCAGACCCTTTGGAAGTAGAACCAATCATTTCCCTAAATTCTCTCACGTGCTTCTCTTCTCCCCAAACCCTCAAGATAATTGGTTACATAAAGCATAGGAAGGTCGTCATTCTTGTTGACAGTGGAAGAACCCATAATTTTATTCATCGCTGCATTTCCCAAGAAACTAATTTCTATATCCATGCAGTCAATAATTTCCAAATCATGATTTCCAATGGTGGGTCCATGAAATGTGGAGGGCATTGTGAAAATGTGCATCTCCAAATTGGTGACTACAACCTGAAATCTCATATGTTTTCTATCGACATGGGTGGTTGTGACATTGTGTTGGGTGCAAAATGGCTAAGGAACTTGGGTCCCATTCTCATGGATTTTAAGGAATTAACCATGCAATTCTACTAGGAGGGCCAACAATATAATTTCCAAGGCATCCCCACTAGTTCCTCAGAGATCATTAGTTCCCATCACATGGAAACGCTGTTAAAAAAAGGTCATTCTGGCATTATTTCCCAACTGCATGCCATACAAGAAATTGAGACACCCTATGTGCCGCAGGACCTCCAAGCCATCCTCTCTAAACATCAAGTGATTTTTTCCACTCCCCAGGGACTCCCTACTTACCATGGTGTTCATGATTATTCCATTCCCCTTGTCCCAAGCATCCTTCCTCCAAATATTCATCCCTATCGTAACCCTTTTTCCCAAAAAAGTGAAATTAAGAAAATGGTTCAACAACTGCTCAACCCGGGTGTTCTCCACCCTAATAAGAACCCCTAATCTTCTCCCATGGTCATGGTCCTTAAGAAATAAGGTTCTTGGCTCATGTGTCTTGACTTTCGTGCCCTCAACAAACTCACCATTAAAGACAAATTTCCCATTCCTGTCATTGATGACCTATTGGATGAATTAAGTGGTGCCCAATTCTTTACTAAACTTGATCATCGTTCTAGATACCACCAGATCCGTATGAAAGAGGGAGACATTCCTAAGACTGCCTTTAGAGCTCATGAGGGCCACTATGAGTTTTTGGTCATGCCCTTTGGCTTGTGTAATTCTCTCTTCACTTTCAAGAGCCTCATGAATCATGTCTTCTGTCCCTTTCTCAGTCATTTTCTCTTAGTTCTTTGATTATATCCTCATCTACAACAAAACCTGGACAACCCATCTTTCTCATGTGGATCGAGTTATCCATCTACTCTCTCAACACCAACTTTTCCTCAAACAATATAAATGTGATTTTGGCACATTGGAAGTCGAGTACTTGGGTCATCTTATTGGCAAGGCTGATGTCAAGGTGGATCCTATAAAGATTGAAGCTATGCAAGATTGGCCTCACCCAAAGAATATCAAAATCTTGTGGGGATTTATGGGTTCAATATGTTATTATCACAAGTTTGTTAACAATTATGGAAATATTGTGACACCTCTCACTGCACTCCTTAAAAATAATTCTTTCACTTGGACTTCAGTAGCTTCTCAGGGTTTTCAAACCTTGAAGATGGCCATATGCACCACTTGAGTCCTAGCCCTTCCTAATTCCACAAAGACCTTTGTCCTGGAATGTGATTCTTCTAGGAAAGGAATTGGCAATGTCCTTTTGTAAGAAGGTCGACCTTTGGCCTTTACCAACAAACAACTGTCTAAGAGAAATTTGCGCAAATCAATCTATGAAAAGGAAATGTTGGCTATTCTACATGTCATGGATATTTTGTGCCCTTATATATTGGGGAAATGCTTCCAAATTAAGACAGATCATCAAAGCCTCAAGTATTTTCTGGAACACTGCCTTTTCTCACCCGAGCAAAAAAAATGGGTGACTAAGCTCTTTGGATATGATTATGAGATCATTTACATGAAAGGAAAAGACAATATGGTTGTTGATGCACTTTCTAAAAAATATGAAGATGAAATGTCCCTTTTTTCTCTCTCTTTCATTGTACCAGATTGGATCCAAGTTGTTCGCTAGGAATGGCTACATGATCCCAAAAGTTTGCATCTGATACAACAATTGTAGTCCAATTCTCCAGTTTCCCCAGGGTACTCTTGACTCAATGATGATTTTCGATACAAAGGTCATTTGTATTTAAGTAAATATTCAAAACTTAAATCCATGATACTTTTTGAGCTTCATGCTACACCCACAGCTGGGCACTCAGGGTTTACCAAAACCTATGACCGGGTTAAGCGTTCTTTTTTCTGTGAGGGTATGAAACAATATGTTCATAATTTTGTGACTGAATGTGATGTGTGTCAACACAACAAGGGCGAAACAGTCAAATCTCTTGGCACACTACAACCACTTTCGATTCCACCTGCTATTTCGCAGGATATCTCTATGGATTTTATTGTAGGCTTACCTAAATCAGGCAATAAATCAGTCATCATGGTGGTAGTTGATCGTATTTCCAATTATGCTCATTTATGTGTTCTTCAACACCCATTTACAACATCCACTATGGCTCAAACTTTCATGGATCGGGTCTTCAAGCTTCATGGCATGCCATATTCTATTTTTTATGATCGCGATCCAACTTTCACCAGAAATTTTTGGCAAGAATTGTTCAAATTACAAGGCACCAAATTGCATCTCAGCACAACTTATCATTCCCAGACTGATGGTCAAATTGAAACTGTCAACAAATGTTTGGAAACATATTTGAGGTGTTTTGCATCGGAAAGGCAGAATCAATGGGCTCAATGGTTACCACTCGCTGAATCAATGGGCTCAATGGTTACCATATTTGTTAGGTGTCTCAAAGGTCCAAGCAGTTGACCAAATGCTTACAGTTCGAGAGGCTATTCTCCATACTGTCAAAGAGAATTTGGTCATGGCCTAGAATTGCATGAAGAAACAAGTAGATCAAGGTCACTTTGAATGTCAATTTGCATAAGGGAATTTGCATAAGGGGATCAAGTGTTTCTTCGACTACAACCTTACAAGAACAATTCCCTCAAGGCTGACCATTGTCATAAAATGGCACCCAAATTTTATGGTGCTTATACTGTTCTCAAGCGTGTGGGATAGGTGTCCTATCAGTTAGTTTTTCCCATTCATTCTAAGCTCCATCCTATTTTTCATGTTTCCTTCTTAAGAAGGTGATTGGAACTAAGTACTAAACTCAAACCAACCTTCCCAAGTTGGACAAAGACAACTCCATTTGGCTGCAACCAAAAGCAGTTTTGGACTAGTGTGAGCGTCATATGCATCAATGAACCATCAAGGAAGTGTTAGTCTAGTGGAAAGATATAAATCTAGCAAATGCCACTTGGGAACCAACTACCATTCTGTAGAAATTTCCCCATCTCAAGCCTTGATGAAAAGGATTTCTTTAAGGGGGAGGACATGTTAGGGACCTAACCGCTCATGTAGGTAGAATAATATATTTCCATGTAATAAAGGTCAATAATAATAAGGCCTAACAATAAGGAAGAATAAGTCCAATGTAGGAAAACCTAATAGAAGCTTCCACTTCTAGAAGGATCTTCCTCTAGATGGTTCTTTTGATAGACATATTTAGTATAAATAGGAGTCAAGGGTATGAGAACTCTTGTATTGGATATTATTTTGATAGAGTTATGCTCTACTAGAGGTTTCCCCCTCGAAGAGGAAAGTGAAAATTTCTCTAAGTAATCAAATTTCTCTTTCTAGTGTTATTTTGGTATCCTTTTGGTATTTTTTTTGGTATTGTTTAGGTTATATTGTTGTTCATATACCATTTCTAGCTATTTATTTCTATTTTTCATAATTTTTATATTTAGAATATTACATGCATCAACAATATCATGATACAAACTGATTCATCTAGGCCATTCTTCCAGTCACATCTATGAGATATGGAAGAGAATCTTCCCTTGAAAAGTTAAACATCAGCCATGGGTTGTCTGGACTATTATTCCCAAGCATAGAAGAACCTTATTGTTGAACCTGGACCATTCAACCGAATTGGGCCATTCTTCCAACATGATTCATAGTGCAACCTGGAGAGAATGAGTTTTCCCTAGGGAATGCCTATCCCTGATTGTTGAACCTAGACCATTCAACCTAACTAGGTCATTCTTCCAGCACGATTCATAGTGCAACTTGGAGAGAATGAGTATGCCCTAGGAAATGATTGTCCTGCACCAACCTACTACATCAGACCATTCTTTAAAACTTCTCACAACTGTGAAATTCGAAAGAATGACTTCTCGGAGAGGTGGACCATTATGCTTGACCACTTCTCAGAGTGACTGCCAAGGAGAAATATTGTCCTATACCATTCCCCCACACTGTACATAAGAGGAATCGTTGTCTATGGTACATTATCAATTTATCAGACCATTTTTGTTACAAAAATGTCTATATGTTCTGGAAAATTTTTAGAAATGGAAAAATGAATTTCCATAAAAAATATTTGACCACTTTCGAGACTAGAAAGTGACTTCCCAACCTGGACCATTTTACAAACTGGAAAATTATTGTCTATATATCAATAACATATTAGTACTCCCTCCTAACCTGGGGAGTAATCACTTCCCTTTCCAATAAGGAATTCATATCCACGAGGTCGAGCTTGTCCCTTAAGTATGAAAAATTTTCATCTTGGACTGAGGATTTACCAAAATATTTTCTATCTGCTCATCAATGCAGATATACTGGAGAACTACTTCTCCCCTCTGGACTTTATTATGGAGAAAATAGTACTTGACCTCAATGTGCTTCGACCTCTCATGGAACACTAGGTTCTATGAGAGCTTCACACATCTCTGGTCATCACAATATATCATGGTCGAATCTAACACTTGATCAAACAATCTAGAAACCAGCTTATAGAGCCACACTTCTTCCGTACAAGCATCACAAGCTGCAATATACTCTCCTTCTGCAGTGTTGAGTGCAACATACTTATGTTTCCTGCTAGCCCATGATATCATGGAAAAGCTCAAATTGAAACATATCTAAGAAGCACTTCTTCTGTTATTTGCACTCCCTTCCCAATATGAATTGATAAATCCATGCAACTGTATATAATAACTCAAACGTACCATGAATACATTTCAAGACATGATTTGCAATTATTCAATTCTCATGGATAGGTTCCACCTAAAATCATTTTCACAGAAAATCAAATATCTGGCTGAGTATTCTCCAAATACATTTACAATCCATTCAATTGTCGATACAGGGACGTGTCTACTAGATCAAAGTCTCTCAACTTCTTCATATCTATCATCATGGGACTTTTCCATGGATTTGCAATCCATTATCTCGGACTTATGAGGAACCATTTCGATACACTTCCTTTGTCATAAGAAGTTCTCACCATGCTTATGATGTACATGAGAGGCTCTGTACCAAGGTTCTTGAATCCATACAAGGTATTCTTCCATCTTCATACATGGGTCTCTTTCTGGTGTACCTCAAAACTTTGAGGTTTCTCTATATATGCTTCTTTTTCAATTACTCTGCTGAGAAGAACAGTCTTTACATCCATTTGATGTAAAATACAACCCATGGATACTGCAAGAGCTATAATGGCTTAGGTATAATTATATCTGGTTACTAGAACAAAAACTATCATCATAGTCTTCTCCCTCCTTCTCGGAGAACCCTATAGCCTCGCATCTCGCCTTCTATTTATCAAGTATTTTTCAAAATTTCTCACATACATTGTTTTTCATCAAAACTTACTTCCTTTCCTTTTGCTTGACTGCTTCTAGTAAGTTCAAATCATGTTGGTAGTCTTATGATTTGAGGTATAATAACTGGTTCAATTTTGTTGTTCTATATTTTTATTTCATTCTTGGAATCTTCATGTTCTTCCTCATGTTCCTCTTCAACGTTGGAGTCCATAGAATCTTCTATAGATTCCATGCCCTTCCTTCTTGAAGGCTCCAATTTATTCCTTTCATCATAGAAAAATAAATGTATATGAACAACCAAGGATATTCAAGGCATCCTTTCATAGAAGACTTCTTCTAGAGTCAATTTGAACATGTGTTGTGTATCATGGCTGCTACTCCCAATGAAGAATATGGATAAATACTTCATAATATTTATGAATTCTTCAATGGATCATATCATTTGGGATTATCTCCCTCATAATCCCAGCTTCATGCCTGAATGAGAAATATATAGAACTTCCTTTTTATTATTTTGAGATTGCATGCTTATGGAATTCTACAATCAATTCCTTCTATCTGAGACAGTCCATGCTTCTGTCTGTTGCACCTATCTTTTCTTTTTGCAAAGTGTCATAATACTATTTTAGTTTCTTTTTTATTACTGACTTTCTTTGAGTCTGACTTCCACTGATTCTCTTTAAGTTTGTTTCTATATGTTATTGTCACTTCCCATTTGGAAGTTGTTGCAAGCATTGTGTCATCCTTATAAACTTCTTCTATGACAACTTTCACAAAGATTTTTCGTCAAAGGTTTGTCAACATATTTCACAAGGGTACCTTCCCAGAACAAGACAAGAAGCAAAATAAATATTCAAGATAATATGTTTAAAATAGGAAATTGAAATAACAATAAGGACAAGGATAGAGTAAATTTCTACAAGCCTATAAATACATCTTCATGATAGCCTTCATGAAATAAACTTCCCAAGACAAAAAGAACAACATTGTTTCTGATACAACATCATTTATATGGAGGATAGTTTCTTGGTAGAATTACTAAGATGATCTTGTCTAAGAACAAGAACAAGAAATATCTCCTAGAGTAGATGTTAGTTCATATTTGCAAATAAGTACAGTAATTAGTATAAGCTACCAAGTACTTATCAATACTCACTTAAGTGATGATAATAAAGATGTCAAACTTGATATGCAAACCTGAAGTCTTGTTATTGTTCCACATGAATTGTTTTTATTTTTAGACAAGTATCCTTGACTAAACTGAGCTAGAGAATACGATCTCAACCATATAAGATCTTGAATAAAGTCAACTTATAACTTTGACTAGAAGTTCATAATGCCATAACAATGAGAGATATATCAAGTCAAACTTGGAGAGTGTCTTGATCTTTTGAATCCACTAAATCCAAGATCACTGCTTTGGACAAGATCCCTTGTACATTCCCTGCAAACACACTCATGATAATGATACAAATTAAAATAACATGTATATGTACATACCTTTGTTACCCAATTGTGACGATAAACCTTAGAATGACTTTGTTGGACCAAAGGTTTAGCTACTAGAGGATTGGTAAACCTCATAATGTTTCTTTAGTAGATTTCTCTTGGGCACAACATACACTTTCTTCATGCTAGGTATTTTTTCTTCATAATTGCCTTCTATTTTGACTTTTGATTGGTCAACCTTAGATTTTGACTTGGTCAAATGTTGAATTTGACCAAAATTTCAAACATGACATCTTGGATTGTTGAGAGTACCGTAAGGTGTGCTAGGCTAGGGCACACTAGGTTATCTAGGAATTAGGTCAAGATATTCACTTAAGGTGCCTCAACACGAGGGTTAGGGTTTCGTTGTTGCAACAAAACTTTGAATGCAACTATAACTGCAACTAATAAAATCCTTCCAATCTATCTTCTAGTGGTTACCCTGTTCGAAGAGAGTGTGGCCCCATAACCTGTTAGAATAAAAGAGATGTTCTCATTTTCATGATAGACAATATCTCAATATTTTCACCCAACCATAGGCACAAAGGCCACCCTGAGCACCTTAACCTTGACATATAGAATAATTCTAGAAGAAAACCCTAGAACTAATAGAAAACCAAGGTAGTATACTTTTGTTCAAAGCTACTGTACCAAGAAGAGAGTCCAAACCATAACCAAGGAATAAATTCCAAACCATAACTAAATACCAAGTCATTATTGCAGCAGCTGCAGATCTCCTCCATTCATGCACACCACTTGTTCTTATGTAATTATGAGAGTGAGTGAGTACAAATTAACTCCAACACCCTCTATTTATACTGCTCCAAGCCACCTAACTGGGATGAATTCTCTTCCTGGAGGATAATAACTTAATATTAATTATTATCTTGAGCCGACTTGTCTTCTAGGGTTATTATCCAATGTTTTAGGGGTTATCTTGCTTCCCAGAATATTCTAGTCTTGTTAAATGTTACATGTATAGGTTAATACCTCCCATAGCTACCATAATATCAATAGAAGGCACACTCATTGAATTAGGCTCACAGGACAATAGATTTTTCATCAAATTTAACATCTCTTCTAATAATAATTTCATTACAATATGGTTGAAGAAGTCTGTAACCTTTGACATCTTCAGAATAACCAAAAAATATACACTTCCCACTTTTAGGCTGCAATGTTTTCCTTTCCTTATCAGGAATGTGAGCCCATGCTATACTGCCAAATACACAGAAGTTACTTACATCTAGTTTAATTTTAGTCCATGTTTCTTCCGGTGTTATATTTTTAAGATCCTTTGTGGTAGTGTGATTTACTATGTAATTTTCATAGTTGATGGTTTCCACCCAATAGTTTAGACTTAATCCATTAGATTGGATCATATAAGTATCCATTTCTCTTAATGTGCGGTTCTTTCTCTCAACAACACCATTTTATCATGGTGTATATGGAACATTGTGTTGCATTTGGATGCCATCTGTAGTGTAGTAAATTGTAAAATTATTGCTCACATATTCACCTTCATTATCTATTTTTAACATTTGAATTTGATGTCTAGATTTATTTTATACAAGGGCCTTGTAGGCCCAAAACTTGCAAAAACGTCGATCTCAAGTTTTAAGAGGTAAACCCAAGTACGTATGGAAAAGTCATCAATGAAAGTTAAGAAATATGTGCACCCAAAAAAAGAAGGAGAAGAGAGTGGAAAACAAAAGTCACTGTGAACAAGATGCAAAGGGCTCGAGGTGTGCCAAGAGGCATGTTTTTCAAAACTATCCGAATGATGTTTGTCGAGAAAACAATCAGAACAAAATCCATCTCTGCATGAAACAAGAGGAAGCCCAGTCACCATCTGTTGATTACATATTTTCCGCAATGAGTAATAGTTTATATGACCAAACTGCTCATGCCAAAGTTTGTTCAAGTCATCGCTATGAGCAACAAAAACTCATGGAAAATTTGATGACCCAAAGTTTTCAAACTTATACAATGTGGTAATATCATCAACAATTTTAGTTGCAAGAACATGATGAGGATCTTTTAGATCCTTGATTACAACTTGAAGAGGTGAAAATTCTATGGATTTACCTTCACCCGAATGATTGATTTGATATACTGATAGAAGGTTACAGGAAACACTTGGAACACATAATACATCATTGAAATGACCATTATCTACCTAAATTGTTTCAGATCCTACAACACTAAGAGATCTATAATCATTGTTATCCCTTATACTAGGGATAACTAATGAGATTATGTCTCAAGGCCCACAGATCCTATACATGGAGTACCAAGAGCCAGATGACTTAAGCTTGGCCCTGGAGGGCCCATATTTTCTTCAGTGCATCCCATCCATCAACAACAAAAACATCTATGCCACTAACCTAGTCCTAAAGTAGTAGTGGGTCTTGTTCCATGAGGTAATGAGTCTGGGTATCATGGTATGTGTCACTCTGATTTTCGAAGCATTTGAATATGTTTCATTGAACTCTCCTTTATTTCATAACATTTGCTTGGAAATTATTCTCTTTAACCTGTTCATACCTGGGGGGGGTAACATAATGCCCTAGTAAGTTGGTTCCCTTTAGGATGAGTTGCCACTGGGTGGGTCTATGAAAGGTCATCGTCCATTCCTTCCATACTTACAATTTTTCACCATTATCCCTCTCATCTTCCCCTACCTTGGTTCAGGCATTGGGTTTTCCACACTAGGAAGGGTTGTACCTTACCTTGTGGGAAAAAGGGGCTAAAGGAATAGAGGGTAAAATTAGTTGGAAAGAGTTAAAATCCAAAATAAAACCTTTGAGATGCTTCACCCAGGGATTCCCAATAAATCAATAAAAGGCTTATCAATAAGAAAAGGGGACTTGTAAGATAAAATAAAACTCAAGGTCTAGTTGGTGGATGAGAGGTCTCATCATGAGCCGACCTATTAGGTCCATGGGAATTTAGTGGTATGACACTAACATCTATCTGGTCACCAAACTAGGGTAGTGGCTCTTGGTGGCATAACCAAGAGAAAGGGGGTCTCATCACGAGCCAACCTTCTCATTATCGGGAACTACTTATGGGTAATGTTGTCACCATTGGTCACCATGCCAGGACAATGTCCCCCGACTTTTCCCTTAAAAAGAAAAAATAAATAAGACAAAGAATAAAATGGATTGAATGGGATAGGAAACAATGGCATCCATGATAAGGTGAATCTCACCCTCTATAGAGGCACCCATAGGAAAGAACTACATTTTCATGTTATCACTGCACCCTCTTCCAAAACACTTCCCCTACACCATTCACACACTCACGTGACCTAGATTGTCTCTCACCTAGGAAGCACCACAAATTTAAGGAGGACTATCCCAATAGGACCTCCTGAGACCCTCTCCAAACCTAACTTGATGAATTGCATAACATCTTTGAGCATTTGTCTAGGTAAAGGGGGGTTCGATGCATATGTTTGAATAGTTTGATTATTATATGTGATTGACATTGCTACAATTCCTGTGACTTATGAGGCCCTGGAGGGCGTATTTGTTGTTACTACAGGAATTTTCTCAGTTGACAAGTGCATGTGGGGGAATGATTAGGTTAGACCTCCATAGGGCTGAAATCCTAGCAAATGAATGTTGTGACCCAAGCTAGGGGAAAAGAGACACCAGAGGATGGCACTAGGAAGAAATAAGGATGCTTCCCCTGAGACACTCTGGCATGCCTATACCCAGGGGGGGATTTCCCTTCCACCATGACTTTGAGCCTTAAGGGACCCTGACGTCATCATGTTGACCCTTGACATCATCTAGTCAGGGTTTGTCATCTATGAGAACAATTTGGTGCAAGTTGGCATGTGTGGCAAAATTTGGGGCCTCTGGAGGCCAAGCGTTTTTCTTTTGAGGCCTAGAATTCCATCCTAGGGGTCTAACGTCACCCTAGAAGGGCTTGACGTCATCTCTAAAAGTGAAATTAAGGTTTAATGATCTTAATTTGTGTAAAAATTGGATTTTTCATGTAATTTGGCCATGTCGTCCTTTTGATGACCTAATTGTAATTAAAGGTCACCGACATTGTATAAATAAGATATAAAACTCTCATATTTTTTCATCATTCACTCATCACACAAGTGGTGGTCTGAAATTCAGCCCTCTTTAAGGGTTATTGGCTGAAATCTAGTGGTGCACACTTTTTAGAGGAGACAATTCTTAGTGTATTTTGGAAAATTTTCATGTGGAGAATATTCAAATAGGGTTTATGATTGATTATTCTTGGTGAAGTAAGTGGAAAATATGGATTTATTTATTGTGAATGAATTATTATGGTTAATTTACTTTTTCTGTGTCTAAGATTATGAAATTGCTTGCTTGAAACCCTAGGCAAAAGACATATGTTACTATCTTTTGCTCTATAGTCTTCCACTTGCTAAAATTTATTGAAAGGAACCTATCTAGAGGTAGATACTAGATCCCTACCATTTTATCACTCTAGTAAGCCTACTTCCTTTCCAATTGCATATTTTATTACATTTTGTCCAAGGAAAAGAGAAATCGCTAGGGCCTAAACTTTGTTACTTTCTAGCAATTATCTATAGGAGTTGGATTTTTGAGGCCTTGGGATACCAACACCTTTCTCATCCTCTCCATTCCCTTTTACATAACATTATCATTGCTATTTATCCTCTAAGAGTTGTTGTTGCTATTATTGACTCCATTACCCTAGAAAGGCATTAGTATAGCACTTACAAGTGTTGACTGATCAAACAAATTCTCAAAACTTCTTCTATTGAACATCTACTAACTTCTACTAACCTTAGATTAGCCTATTTTATTAACCTACTTGTTTTTGTTGAAAAATATTTCTACAACCATCTAACAACAACAAATTAACCCTAATGGTGACATATTATGTTAGCTATATGTTGCTAAAACTGCTTGTGACTATTTACTATCAAATTTCCTAGTTAAAGCTATTATTTCAAGTATTTATTAAAGCATTTTAGATCATAAATCTTATGGTCATTGCAAATTTCTTATTTCTGCTATAAATTGTTACATTGCTGCAATTTTATATCAGCTAGTACATTTCTTAAGAATTCATTGTCTTATGAAGAACTAACACCATTTTGGTACTTGGAAAGTGTCTCTTTTTTACTTGTTGTCTTTTTTTGGGCAGGTACACAATACTATTTATTTGCTTCATATCTATAAGACATAAAGAATCCTTTGATTTGAGTGATCTATGAGAGGGGAACTATTTCCTTGTGTTATTTTCCATAGCCTTCTCAAACCCCTAGGTCACTGGGGACATCTCCTCTGGGATAGTCTTGACATACTCCTAAATAGAAAGGGATTTCCTATTAAGGTGATAGTGATAGGTTATTACCAGTTACACCAATTATGTATCGACTTTCCTTGGGAGTTGGGGAAAGTACAAATTGTGCAATAACATTTTTTTTCCTTTGTCGGGGAACACTTAGTCAATATTCCTCAAAAACATTTTTTCAGTAAGCCTTCATCCAAAGCCTTGTTTTCACAGAGCTTACCCGACGACTCCACTGAGGGTGATTCCCTCTTCCCTTTGATAATCCTTAAGAGGATATCTGGTGAATCCACTAACCTTTTCCAAGGTGCCACCTTACTCTCAATTTTTTGATATTTACAAGTTCTGGGATCATGGCGCCGTGGGAAAAAATGTATTCGACTATCGATTTCAAAAGTTTTCAAGGATACCTGCATTACTTTGAGGCAAAATTGTTGAACAACTCTCCAAGATTCAGAGGCGTTCCAATTACTCACATTGTAGAATTCTTGAAGTATATGAGTGAGATACAATTGGGAGGGAAGGATGTTATGGTAAAAATATTCATACTTTCTCTTCCATCGTTTTTGCAAGATTGGTTTAAGAGTTTTTTGTGAAGATAGGGGTATATCATCTTTCGTAGACCTCATCAATAGGTTTATTGAGTTTTTAAAACCACAAAGCCAGACATATGAATATGCCCTTCAAAATATCACTGTATCCCTAGAAGAAGAAGGATTCACCATTGAGATTGTGGAATATCTCAAGGATGTTTACCATACTCAATACCAAGAACCCTCTGATATAGAAAGAGAGAATTATGAAGAAAATTTTCAACCCCTTGAACAAGAACAATATTTTTCCCATGATTCGATAGAATGCAATAAATATTTAAATAAAGAAGTGAATTATGAGGATAAAGCACTAGTATCCACTCCTCCATCTGATGAAGCTCTCCAAGATCTTATTTATCCTTCACAAGATGAAGAGAATGAGGTGAGTCATTTTAACTTTCCAGTTTTTTATGACACTTTGTTCTATGATTCAAAAGGTGAAGAAGTAATGGAACCCTTGGAAGAGGTATATTATTCATTTTCTAAAGATGAAGAGATGATTCTTGGGGATGATGCACTTGACACTCTTCCATTTGATGAAATCATCCAAGCCATTGACGCTCCTGCACAACAAGAAGTGAAAACGGTGAGTTTTTTCCCTTTCCAATATTTTGATGATGCTTTATTTTATGATTTGGAAAGTGAAGAAGTACTCGAGGAGCCCTTGGATGCATTAAATCCTTCATTTTATGATAAAGGTAATGACATGGTTGATAATATTGATGAATTCATACATGTTGGAATACATAAGTGGGATATGATTGGTTCTAATGAGGATCCTATTTATGATATAGAAGGATATGTTCGAATGTTTCCTTTACAACTATCATATGAGGTTACTAATGATTTTGACATTTGGAAACAAGGAAATAATATAGTTACATACATCTCCAAGGGTAACCTAGTTCTATTTTTTCTTGATGATTTTCAGTCATACCTTGAAGATTTTGATGAGTATTCATTTGAGCACTTGGATTTGTTCTATGAAGAAGATTATCAACCACCGTTGTGCTCAAATATTTATATAGGTGAGGGAATTTATTTCCCAAAGCATGGTACTTGTGACAAGGTTTTCCAACCCCCTTCGATTACTTTACCTCGCTATGTCACTAAGGGTGTAGTTGGGAAACATGTCCCTAGTCTTGAATTTTCTATAGGGAAAAGCCTACATTTAGAATTCAAGGGTAGGTTGAATACCTTAAGAAGAAGTTTATTATCTTAGTATTTCAACCCTCCCTTGAGAAAATGTCAATCACCCTCTAGGTTCCTACTAGTCCCTTCCTAGACCTCAAGATGTGAAGATGTCCAAGGTAGCCAACCTTCAGACTTTTTGGGTCATTTTTTTGAGCCTTTGATTTTTCACGATCCCTTTCTGAGATGGATTGAGAACTTTCCTATAAGTGTGACTTGGTATAATTTTGTCCCGCCCACCTACCTCCATGAGCTAGACTTTACAATTTTCGATGATGTGATACATGTTCTAAATCATGTTATTTTTGTGCTTAACTTATCATTTTTTTGGTTCATGATGAAGCACAGAGGCAGTTATTATGAGATATTGCTAGGATGGTTTCATTGGTTATTTGACTACACCTAGAATTAAACCAACATTTAAGTTAGGTAGGAATTTTCATTCATTGTATATACCATCTTCATATCATGCTAGAGTCTTATAGTTGTAGTTTCATTTTCATTTGTATATATATGAATGCTTACTTTTATTCCATTATATCATATATGAGCGAGGGGTGATATCACTACCCTGAAGATTACTAATTCATTTTGTTTATATCTAGAAGATACAGGTCATTCCAGAGATGCTAAGGCTCTCATGCGCTCTATGGTGAGAACATGACCCCGAGTTGGAGCTAGATTTTATCTCCTATCCTAAGGATAACTAAGGAGATTATGTCTTAAGGCCCACAGGTCCTAGACATTAAGTACCAAGATATAGATGACATGATCTTGGTCTTAGAGGGCCCACATTTTATTTAGTGAATCACATCTATTAGCATCAACAATATCTATCCCACCAGCTTGGTCCTGAAGTAGCAGTGGGTCTTGCTCCATTAGGTAATGAGTCTGGGTATCATGGTATGTGTCACTCTGATTTTCAAAGCATTTGAATATGTTGCATTGAACTCTCATGTATTTCATAACATTTTCTTGGAAATTATTCTCTTTAACTTGTTCATACCCAGGGGGGTAACAAAATACTCTAGTAAGATCGTTTCCTTTAGGATTAATTTCCATTGGGTGGGTCTATGAAAGGTCATCGTCCATTCCTTCCATACTTACCATTTTTCATCATTATCCCTCTCATCTTCCCCTACCTTGGTTCAGGCATTGGGTTTTCCACACTAGGAAGGGTTTTACCTTTCGTCGTGGGAATAAGGGGCTAAAGGCCTAGAGGGTAAAAGTAGCTGGCAAGTGTTAAAAGACAAAATAAAAAATTTGAGATTCTTCACCCAGGGATTCTCGAGAAAGAAATAAGAGGATTCTCGATAAGAAAAGGGGACCTGTAAGATAAAATAAAACTCAATGTCTAGTTGGTGGATGGGAGGTCTCATCATGAGTCAACCTATTAGGTCCATGGGCATGTAGTGGTATGAAACTACCATCTATCTGGTCACCAAAATAGGGTAGTGGCTCTTGGTGTCATAGCCAAGAGAAAGGGGGTCTCATCAGAATCCAATCTTCTCATTTCCGTGAAGTGATTGCAGGTAACGCTGTCACCACTGGTCACCACCCCAGGACAGTGTCCCCCAGTTTTTCCCTTGAAAAGACAAAAGAAATATGAAAGGAATTGAATGGGATAGGAAACAATGTTATCCATGATAAGGTGCAACTTTCCCTCTATAGAGGCATCCACATGAGAGACCTACATTTCCCTGTTATCACTTCACCCTCTGCCCAAACACTTCCCCTACACCATTCACACACTTACATGACCTAGATTGTCTCTCACCTAGGAAACTCCACAAACTTAAGAAGGACTAGCCCAATAGGACCTCCTGAGACCCTCTCTAAACCTAACTTGTTGAGCTCCGTAACGTCTTTGAGCATTTGTCTAGGTAAAGGGGGGTTCGATGAACATGTTTGAGTAATTTGATTATTATATGTGATTGACATTGTTATGATTCATGTGACTTATGAGCCATTGAAGGGAATATTTTTTGTTACTGCAGGACTTTTCCCGGTGGACAGGAGCATGTGGGTGAATGATTAGGTCGGATGTACATAGGGCTAGAAGCCCAGAAGATGGATGTTTTGATCCCAACCAGGGGTAGAGAGACACCAAAGGATGGCACTAGGAAGAAAGAAGGATGTTTCCCCCAAGACACTCTGGTAGGACTAGAACCATGGGGGGGGGGGATTTCCCTTCCACCATGATGTTGACCCTTGAGGGACCCTAACATCATCATGTTGACCCTTGACATCATCCAATTAGGGTTTGGCATTTATGAGGACGTTTTCATGTGAGTTGACACGTGTGGCAACATTTGGGGCTTCTGGAGGCCAAGATTTTTCCTTTTGATGCCTAGAGTTCCATCCTAGGGGTCTAACGTCACCCTATAAGGGCTTGAAGTCATCTCTGAAAGTGAAATTAGGGTTTAATTATCTTAATTTGTGTAAAAACTGGATTTTTCATGTAATTTGGCTATGTCGGCCTTTTCATGACCTAATTGTAATTAAAGGTCATTGGCATTGTATAAATAAGATATAAAACTCTCATATTTTTTCATCATTCACTCATCGCACAAGTGGTGTTCTAAAATTTGGCCCTCTTTAAGGTTTATTGGCTAAAATCTAGTGGTGCGCACTTCTTGGAGGACGCATTTCTTTGTGTATTTTGGAAAATTTTCATGCAGAGGATCTTCAACTAGGGTTTATGCTTGATTATTCTTTGTGAAGTAAGTGGGAAATTTTCATTTCTTTATTGTGAATGAATTCTTATGGTTACTTTACTTGTTTCATGTCCAATATTATGAAATTGCTTGCTTGAAACCCTATGAGAAAGACATATGTTACTATCCTTTTCTCTATAGTCTTCCATGTGCTAAAATTTCTTGAAAGGAACCCATATAGACGTAGATACTAGATACCTACCATTGTAGCACTATATTAACCCTACTTCCTTGTCCATTGCATATTTTATTACAATTTATTCATGGAAAAGAGAAATCAATAGGGCCTAACCTTTGTTACTTTCTAGAAATTATCTCTAGGTGTTGGATTTTTTAGGCCTTGGGATACCAACACCTTTTGCATCCTCTCCATCCCTTTGACATAAAATTATCATTACTAATTTTCCTCTAAGAATTTATTCTACCATTATTGACTACATTACCCTAGAAAGGCATTATTCTACAACCTACAAGTGCTGATTGATCATACAAGAACTCGAGCCTTTATCCTTAACTCTCTTACTAACATTTGCTAACCCTAAAATAGACTAACTCCTTAGCTAACTTGTTTTTGTTGCAAAACATTTCTACAACCATACAAACATACATTGATTGGATACATTTTCCTACATAACTTGCACTTAACTCATTCAAAACTCAATTGTGATCATTACTTGTCAATATGCTAGGTAAGTGCTAACTTTGTATGGTGTTTTCTTGCACTTTTGAACATTAGAATTTGTTGTTGTTGAAAAATATTTCTATAGTCATCTAACTGCAGAAAATTCTCTGAAAAAGTGACCTATTTGCTAGCTAGACATTGCCAAACTTGCTTGTGACAATCTTTTGTCATTTAGCTAGGTTAAAGTTATTTCTTCTTGTTGTTTTCAAGCACTCTCAAGGAAAAATTCTTGAGGCTGGGCAAGTACACAATATTATTTATTTGCTTCATCTCTATAAGACATAAAGAACCCCTTGATTTGAGTGATATGTGAGAGGGGAAGGATTTCCTTGTGATTACTTACCTTAGCCTTCTCAAATGCCCAGGTCACTGGGGACGTTTCCCATGGGGTAGTCTTGACATACTCCTGAATATAAAGGGATATCCTATTAAGGTAATAGTGATAGGTTATTCCCAGTTACACCAATTTTGTACCCACTTGCCTTGGGATTTTGGGAAAGTACAAATTGTGTGGCAACAATTAACAACAAATATTTTCTTGGTGTTACATTCATTTAGAGTATAAAATATGACTTTTTACTTAGCCATATGATAAGATTATCTAGAATCAATAAGCCACTCATCAGAAGAAGAAGTAGAAGTTGCATTGAAGGAGAAACCGGAAACAAAAAGTGCATTTCCATGAGAAGAAGAATAATAATTAGAATCAATATTGATGTTTTTCTTCTTCATAGTTACTTTTAAAGCTTCCATCTTCTTGAAACATTTGGAATCAACATGACCATTTTTGCCACAAAAGTTGCAATGCTTTTCGGTCTTCTTTATTTTATATTTTTCTCATTTGTCACCATTAGAAGCTAAAGTTGTTTGCATGGGTTTGGGACCCTTGTTTTTTTTCTTGTTGTGGTGAGGTTGTTGCTTCTTGGGATTCTTGGTTTTATCTTTTTGTTGGGGTACTAAGGATTTGCTGGAGGTACCTGCAACGTTGATCACTCCAAGTTATATATGCTTATCTTGCTCTCTAATCAAAGAATCACAAGAGGAATCACGAGTGGGTTCTTGATAAGATTTCCCTAAAGACTCTCTCATGGCATAAAAGGTAGATACAAATACATAATATGCACTACCTAGCTTATAAAGAATAATATAGATGCAATGATCTTCCTGCAACATTATGTTACACTCTTCACACAAAATTCTAAGTGTTTTAAACTTAGATATATAGTATTCATTGCAAGAAAAATTATTTGGATTTAAAGTCAATATTTGATTTTCTAACTAATGTGCTCAAATAATATTTTGTTTACCAACCACAGATACAAGCTTTTCCCAAGCTTCATCGGGGTCATCAATTTCTTGAAGGTAGAACCTTAAATCATGAGCGATGGACATTCTGATTAGTGCACGTCCTTCATCATTTCTATTATCCCATTTGACTTTATTTTCATCATTAGTAGGTTCTTTTTCCTTTCCCAAGATAATCCGGTACATGCCTTTACTTCTTTATAAATCCTCCATAAAGGATTTACATTGGAAGTAGTTGGTGTTGGTAAGAAAAACATCATTGGAAGAATCCATATTAAATATGCACACAATGTGGATTTAAAAATATAAATTGATGATTTGGATGGAAATATCTCGAAAAATTAGGTGGTTTAATAAAAAAAACAATGAAAATAGACTTCAAATGTGAGAGTTATGTCCTTTTGAAAAAAAACATAAATGGTAACCAAAGAGCCATGTGGCAAGTAGAAGTTGGTTCAAGTGGTGATACCCCTCCAAATGACCTCACTTTTACAAATAAGTTGTTTTTATGAAGTGAACCACTTTTATAAAAAGAAGAAGGGATCACTTTTACAATGAAATTACTTTATAAAAGAAAGTTGTATGGAAAATAAATAAATTTAAAATAAAATATTAAATATACTTATAGTTATTCATTTTTATACTTAGTGAAATACACTTTATAATGGATGCATGAACTTTAAAAAAAAAATAACAAAAAAAACACTTGAACTCAAAACCTCTTGCTTAATACGACAACTTTTAACCAAGTGGGCTAGAAAAAAATATTTTATTTTTTAGAAGGAGGATTGGGGTTGTTGTTTTTGTTGTTGAAGACAACCTTAGAGAGTGTGTTCATAAAAAACTCTTTTCATACAAGAAAAAATTTTCACTTCTTGATGATGACAGTTGTTGTTGTGGAAGACAACCTTAGAGAGCATGCTAAAAAAAAACTCTTTTCACACAAGAATTTTTTTTCTCTTCTCAATGACAATAAAGGGCCAGATCTTGATTAGCTTACCCGAAAAATGCACCCTCTCTGATCTATTTTTGATTTTTTGAGATCGCACAGGACGTAGGGAAAAGAGCATATGTAGATCCAAAAGAGTGGAAACCTGAAAACAAAAAATAGAAAATGGAAATGAAACCAAAATAATACTCTGCCAAAAATTAAAAAGGGTGTATTCAGGATTTATACCTTTGATCTGACTGAAATGGTCATATATTTGGAAAATGAAAACCTTTTAGAGTGAAACGAAAAATGTTCTTGACTGGAACAAACACTCCAAAAGAAATGTAACAGTCCTGTCAGCCAATAAATGTACTGAAAGTTTAAAAACTAGAGAGGAAGAAACTCACATTCACGATATCAATCTGCAACAAGAGTGGGTCTTTAAACATGCTCTGATACCATGTTAGACAACACATGTATTCCAATAGAGAACAAACACCTTTAGTATCCACTCACACAACAAGATCAAATATTATCAAATCGATATTTTTGACGTGGTAAAACCCTATGGGGAAACATCCATGGCGGGGCCAACGTGGCAACTTGGAGAAATTTATTAATGCAAAAGAAAAAGGTCACAAAGAGATTTAAAAGATATTTTCTCACAATCTATCATTAGCAGGTGACCCTCGATGATCTTTAAATAGAGATCATGGACCAATTAGGTGTTAAGACATGGATCAATGTAGCCATTAAGATCAAGGAGATTATGAAATGTCGGATCACTCTGTGTCAGAAACATATTGTGATCATTGGATTTCCTAACTACAAATGCATACTAATGCATACTAAAGAAACACACTAAGAAACACACTTTTACCCAACAACACATTAGACCAAGTAGATATTAACTAACTCCTAAGTGTCTAAATATACTAACACCTTGGAATAGGTTGAAGAGTAAACTCTCCAAGGTTGTTTAAATGAACATAGGAGTCTGACTAGGGAGTGCTAAAAGTCCAATTTTTTTATAGGTGTGGCTAGGAAACTCCTCTAACGTAGGTGCTAAACACAATATTACATGAGGGTGACTAGAAGAGATTATCTATCCAATACTTGTCCAAATGTTGACATATTGTCATTTATATGGGGGTTCCTTTAGTACTACTTGACCATCTGTGGTGTCAGTTCTTTTGGAGCTTCGGGATTGGATACCCTTCCCATATTTAATTTAAAGTGGTATATCAACTACTTTGTCATTCTTGAAGTATCCAAGGTATTTGTCCAAAAAGGGTAGAGCCTCCACTACCTTCTCAAAGGTGTCAATGGGATAGAGTTGGTTCTTTTGAGCTAGTAGGTTCTTCCAATTTAGTATATCCAAATGTTGTGGATTCAAAAAATTCTACACCATAAATTAATAGGGTTGTGGATCTTGAAGATGAAGGTTTTTTTTATACCTTTTAACCCTCTTCTCATTGGACCTCATGATCTAGTGCTTGTGCAGATTTCAACTTCTTCAAAATCAAATTACATTTCCAGCCTTTTAGTTGATCAAAAAGATCATCAATCCTTGGAAAACAATATTTATTCTTGATTGTAACTTTGTTTAGTTGTCTGAAGTCAATACATAACCTCAATGTTCCATCTTTCTTCTTGAAAAAGAGAACTGGGGCACCCCAAGGAGAGACACCTGGTCATATGTAACCTTTCTTTAACAAATATTCTAGTTGCATTTGCAACTCTTTTAGCTCTGGTGTGCTCATTATGTAGGGAGTCTTAGATATTGGGGTAGCTCTATCCATAAAGTTAATTGAGGTATATATGTCCCTCTTTGGTGGAAATCTTGGAAATTCATCAAACACATCTTTATACTCTTTCAATACTGAACAATTATCAAGACTCGACTCCTTATCCTTCATTGGCTCTTCCATGTGGGTTGCATATATCTGGCACCCTTTTCTAAAAATTATTTTCAACTTTAATGTTGAAATCTCTCAGATGTATAGAGGCCTTGGAATACCTTGTATTGTCCTTGAATTCCCTTCCTCATCAAGACATGTGAAAAACTTGTTATAACAATCTAAAAAAAAACGATGATTTTCTAGCCAATCCTTACCAATCAAGTAGTCATAATACTCAAGTGGTATGATGTTCAAGTCTTCCTTAGTGTTAGTTCCATTCATGTTTATAGGAAATTCTTTAAAAAAATCACTAATTCTTCTCTTGGTTCCAGTATCTAGTTGAACTAACCAATACTTTTCATGCTTACGTTTCTTCAATTTAAATGTTTCAACTAGCTTTGGATCTATGTATCTATGACTAGCTCAAGAATCAATTAAGATGACTATGGAATGATTATCAATATTACCTTCCACTTCGATCATGTGGGATCAACAGTCTGATTGTCTATTGTCCAAGGTTGCATAGATCCTCGACATGATTTTGCTCATTTCCTCTATTGTCTCCTCCTTCTTGACGCTATGTACAAAATTCATATTATCTCCTCGGTGAGGACAATATTTATACATGTTATATTCCTCACATACCCAAAACTTTCTGGCATGCTACCTTGGCCTATTTCCCAAGGACTCCACCATTTTTTGATCACCTTGATATGGCTACCCTTGCTGATATTTTTGAGATCTATTTCTGATGAAAGGTGGCTTGAATCCTTTCTTCCTTTGATCCATATTTCCTTTCTTATTGTCATCCTAAGTCCTTTGGAAAGTTGGTTTTCCTTTGTTCTTCTCATACAAATACTTGGCCTTTCTTATGGCTTCTTGTCAATTCCTGGGTTCATCAAACTGAATTTTGTCCTTGTAAAAGGATGACAGTCCACTTAGGAACCTCTGAATTTTGACCTTCTTGTCTTTGATGAATCTCACATACCTTATCAGTTCCAAGAACTTCCTCTCATATTCATCCATGGTCATATTCCTAATATTGATTTCAAATAACTCTTTCATCTTCTTGTCATAATATTTATCTCACAAGTATTGCTGCTGAAAATATTTATTGAACTGCTTCTAGGAAATTATTTTCTCATCAAGGTGCTTAACATACTTTAGTTGTTCCCACCACATAGATGCTTTCTCTTGAAGGTGGTAGGATGCAATTTTGGATTCTAAATTTGATGAGTAGTTATGCAATTGGAATTTCCTCATTCCCAACAACCATGCTTTTGTATATTCACCTTTCTTTTTTTCTCCATCAAATGATGGTGGCTTGATTTTCCTCAATTTCCCTTTCAAGCTATCTGACCCATTTCTCCTTTTATGATTCCTGACAAGAGATATACTTGAGATACTTTTCAACCTCGAACATGTATATGTTTTTTTTGGTCAAGTGCCCTAAGGAATGATAATGTTGATGTATGCTAATACTCCTTGATCATCTAGATCCTCCATGATCATCCCCCCTATCATGAGACCTAGAGACCTCCACATGTTTTGCGCTAGCTTCTTGCCTTGTGATTGAATCCTTTTTGACTTTCTTATGTAGCATATTTAGTATTTTAAGTATCTCTTCTTGAGCACTCATGATACTCTCATTATCGACTCTATAACTATGCACTTCTTTTTGCAGGCTTCTCATAGTTACTGTTAGGATATTTAGACACTTAGGAGTTAGTTAAGATCTACTTGGTCTAATATGTCGTTAGGTAAAAGTGTGTTTCTTTAGTATGCATTAGTATGCATTTGTAGTT
>JZKD02S0181374.1:256250-266250 GCA_000966675.3 Picea glauca
TCGTTTTTTTTACATTCTAACTAGGGAGAATTAGAATGATTTTCGTTTACACAAATTCCAAATCACCAATTATATATATTTTTTTTATTAAATTACACCTCTACACTCGTTTTTTTCACATTCTAGCCGGGGAGAATGATTTTCATTTACACAATTCCATATCTCGGTGTGGTCTCTAGTGCAAGTTGGCACTCTTAATATAATATTTACTTGTGATCTATTAATATCGAGAATAAATTAAAATGAGGGCCAATTTTTCAAGTGTTTAAAAGGCTTGTGTTACATTGATTTGAAATTAATTAATAAAAGGTGGATAAACACCAAAAGCTAGTTAATCTCAATGTATATATAAATGAATAAAAAAAGTAAATATTTATATAAAAAACATTTATATATATTAATTAAAAGTTTTAAAGTGATCAAGATTTAAAGAATTTATATATTCTTTATTATTTAAAATTAAAATAATTTTTAATTAAAATAAAGTAACTTAAATTTAAATAATTATGTGAAAATATTTTTTTAAAATAAATAATTGTTTTTTAGATAATAAATAAAATGTATATAAAAATGAATAAAAAATTTAAATATTTATATTAAAAAATATTTATATATATTAATTAAAGGTTTTAAATTTATCAAGATTTAAAGAATTATATATCCTTTATCATTTAAAATTCAAATAATTTTTAATTAAAATAAAAATAACTTAAATTTAAATAATTATGTGAGAATATTATTTGTAAAATAAATAATTACTCTTTTTGGATAACAAATAAAATGTATTCTTATAAAATAAAAATTGGTTAATGGAATTGTTGGTAGGATTTTGGAGCAACCATAATTAGTAGATGTCCCTTTTATGATTAACTTTTTTACATTGAAGTTCATAAGAGTTAGATGAAGAGAAGATAGCACATGATGTGTTGTAATCCTTGAGATGTTTTTAGCTAGGAAACTATGTCAAGACATCCATTTTACTCTTGATTAAATTGAGTTTTAATTATCTTTTTGGGAAGAGAGTGTTGTATTATTTACCTTAGGTTTCAATCAATAAATCTTAATAAAACAAATTTCAGAGCTTGAAGGGATTGATTCCAATATTTTAGACTTTCTTAAATTTCAACGAATGGAAAGAAGAAATTTTAAGAGAAGAATTGAAAATATTACAATGTATTCAATATGGATAAGTATTGTTTTACTTTCGATAGTAGAAATTATATAAAATTGTATATGATTTTAGAGAAATACTAAATAAACATAAATGAAAATCCCATTACTTAGATTCACAAGGCATAATAACAAAAGCATAGGTCCAATTGATACTTACAATATAATTGAAGAAGTCTGTGAATTTTATGATTTCTTTGTAATTGTCGTAGTAGTGGTCATACTAAATTGTTACACTTATAACATAATATACATATTTAGAGAGAAAAGTTATGAATTGCAAGAATTACATGACAACATGAACTAAAAAAATAAAATCTAGAATCACTCAAGATCTCTAAAAACAGAGCTTTACATCAAACTCTTCCTCTTTTATACAAAACATGTCTCTAACCAAAATTGGTTACAGTGAGCTATTTTTTAGCCTCAAAATTACAATAAATAGATCTTACTTTACAAAGATAGCATTGAATACATTCCAATTTGGGATTTTTCCAAAAATAGCTATTGACTTTGCCTCAACTATTTTGATGACTTGTTCGTTAATAACTGAGTTAGAAGTCACCAATTTTCATTTGATGGGTAATTGAAAGCCATCGTTTTCCTATATGCAATTATCCAATTCGATATATTTTTCATATGAAGGGGAATTTGAGAACATATTTTTAATCTTCCACAACAAATAAAAATCATCTATGAGGATATCCACTATAGTTTGTACTTTTAATATTTCAATCATTTCTTGAAATTTATCCTCATTTTATATGACTTTGAACATGTCTCTTCTATAACTTTCAAATATTAAAAGTTTTCATTTATCATCCCACACAATAGGTAATACCATTTTTACCAAGTTGTCAAACTTATTGGTAAAAAAATCAATATTCCTTTTAACCATTATGCATTTATTATGTGCATGTTGTATTAGACTCCTTTTTGTGAAAATATTCTTTGTTTCCATTACCATTGCACTTATATCCTTTATCCCTCTATTCTTCAATGGTTTCTTTGAGTTGGAATTGGGAAATTTGATATTTCTTGTAGCCACTTGAGGTCTAGTTCATAATTCTTGAAACAATTGTTGTATAGCTATGTCTGCTTCATTAGCCAATAAACCTCTTCTCCAATTATCTTGAAATAGTCCCATATTTTACTATTTTCAATGATAATTTGATCACAAATAAGATGTCTAGCTCCTACTAGATATATATTTCTAGTTAATTTATTCTGTAAATGTTCCATTTCTCCCAACATCTTAGCTTTCAGTTTTTGACATTGCTCAATGATCTTTCCCTTTCCATTAATCTTCTCCTTGAAGATTCTAATTTCATCATTCTATGTAGAAACTGATATTTTGAGTTTCTCAATTTCAAACCCCTTTAGATTAAATTCTGAAAATGCTTTGGCTAATTCCTCAGATGCATATGTTGGTTATGAAGACTATGAAGAAGAAATTCCTTTTTTAAAGCCTAAATTTTCTTTTCATATACCTCCATCTAATCTCACATTTGTATTATTTGCCTCAGTAATTGATCTTTCTCCTGCTACATTACTTGTACCTATGATGTATGAACATGGTTAATTTCAGGTATATTGAAATTTTTCTCCAATGCTTGTATTCTAGTGTCTTTTTTTTTCATGAGGGATTGTACAGAAGAAATATCTTGTGGATTTGCTCCTAAATCAATTACCCATTTCTCAAGTTCTTCCACCCTCATTTGTTTAGTTATATTTGCAATTTTTTCTTGCTTCAACTGATTCTTAATCTTCTCATTCATAGTTTGTAACTTCTTCATTCCAAGAGAAGCTATCATAACATCTATGTTTAACATTTCTCAAGTCTTCTTATGGAAATCCATTTTATCAATAGGATTGAGTGCATTAAAATCAAGTGAAATATTAGTGACTTTGTTTTTATCTTTTGATTCTAGTATTGTTATGTTTAACTTGCCCTTTCCATAATCCACAACAAATAACAATATTGTTTGAGATGGCCATTGATCATAAATTTTGGGAAGAATATCTTGCTTGATCTTTGCACCCTTTTTCTTGATTGCCATGAACTGATGAAAGTGATATGATTGATTTGATTAGTATGCCTCCAAGTTTCTTTTCCATTTTGATTTCCTGAGCTCGAAATATTTGTTGGTGATAAAAATTCTACAACCACTACAGGTTCTGTTATTAATGACTCTAACCCATATTGCAGTATTTGACTTTTACTATCTTCATGTTCTCTAGTCTTCTGCCTCTGATTTGTTTTTCTTCTTGTACCTCTGATATTATTTGAGTTGATTCTGCACCTTTCCTTTTATATGTTTTCTCAAATTGTTGTGGAGTCTCTGTCACTGATGATTTTAATGAATGATTTGAAAATTTTTCTTGAACCTATAGAATTCTTTGTACATCTTACCAGCCATTACGATTGGCCAACAACTCCAGTTGCGGCTTTGGTTGATGTTGATAAGGAGTTGAGCCAAACCATGTTCTTCTTGTTGAAATTATATAATGAGGATCATAGATCCACATTTCACCTTGTTGGAACCCCGTCTCCGAAAGTAATTTATTTGCATCCTGTAAAGATGCTCTATTGTTCACGATGAAAGGCCCTACTTCATTTTTCAACATAAAGCTTACCTTATGCTTCTTTGATACAAAATGGATGTAGTCAGAATTCAATCTTTTCCTTATGAATTCTAAAGAAAAGATTTTGGGTGTTAGGAATTTAGGTAAAATAAAATGTTGTAATTCAACACCATAAATCTTAATCTCTATGTGATTTTCAAATAGTTACTAGTCTCCCACCATTTTATCAGGACTCAACTACATTAATATTTTACATTTTGGAAAAATCCTAGGAAGAGCTTGATCATGAATAATTTCATAAGCGAAAGACACAAAATTATTGATAAATTCTAAAAACACTACATTCTGAATTTTATTCCTAACTAAAGGGGTCAAATGGACGACTGAACAAGGATTACCCATGTCATCTTCAATTTTTATTTCTAGGTCTTGAAACCTAGCATCCTGAGAATACAGAAATATATGTATCGAATATGACTGGTACCTAAAATATATATTGATTGGATAATCTAATTTAATTTAATTTGTGAAGCTTTAATGAACTTTGTCTTGAGTGGCGGGAGGCAGTGAAGCTTCAAGAGTGGATATTATAAAACAAGATTCACGCATGCATCAGAACTGTACTGGGAATTTGATTAGATTGGGAATAGAACTAACTGATGCTGGCAGATGAATTGACAGATTTCCCGTGTTGATTTTCTGATTGAATCGATACGAGTCATGACTCACTCCACTAGATGTATCCTTTCATTGTCATTAATTTCAATGATATTTTTGGTAAAGTACATAAATATTTGAAGGATATCCCTATCATTGTTGTATTGCATCGAAATTATGTGTTTACATTACGGTCACAAAGCTATATTTGAAATAATATTTAATTTCCAAAATTTTCTTTAAAAGTCTAAATAGCTCATTTTTGCCTAAATAAAATCAATAATATACATTTAGCATTGTTGAAATATGATGTTTACTTCATGTTATTATAAATTAATTAATAATAAAATAATTTATGAATAAAATGGGACCAACTATAAAATCTATGCTATAATCCCCAGTTTAATTAATGTTTAATGTAGATATGAATGTGGTTATGTCCAAGCGATGTAATATGCAAATTGTATTTTTGAATTTTAATAAATAAGATGTGAGGTCAACTACTGGGGGGACATGGATAGAGATGGGGGCTAATTAATCCATAAAAGAGGAGGGGTCTAAAAGGTATTTTTTATCCATAAGTTTAATTCCCAATATTTTTCTCGATTTTAATGTTTTGAGTGAACCTTCTATTTTGTTGTTCAGTGTTCCCAAAGCCAATTATTGAATGCATGTAAGAGGATGGGTGTGAGGATTCACATACCATATTTATTTGGAGCATGGGGATGAAGTACAATCATATTGGGGAAGAGTGTAAGTCAAGAACGAGAACAAAATGGAGGAAGTTTGTATGATAAGGGGGCTGAATTAGACATTCATGTTTTTGCATGAACTAAAAAAGAGAACAGAGAAGAAGAGATTTTGAGTTGGAGCAACAATGGAGAGTGATTTTTGAAGTGTTTTTGGAGCTTAAGACTTAAAACTCAAGTTGTTAGGATTACAGAAGACCCAGGTTTTCAAGCGTAAAGAGTGGACTCCCGTGTGAGTTGCATTGTAACAACAAGTGATTGCTATCATTTTATTGGTAGTTTTCCTAGTAGTGAGTTCCCTTGAGTTCCCAATAGTGAGATTCTTGTTTATCTATGCCTAAGAAATCCTGATAAACTAATAGTATGCTTGATGGACTAAGAGGAATGAAGGGGTACATTCCTTGGGTTGGGCAGGTTGAGAAGAAGAGAGTTGGAGGAAATTCAAGATAGCTATAGGAGAATGTTAGTGGGTTGTGGGATTATCTAAGTTGTGAGTGGACAATGAGAAACACTTTATTTTGTGGATTCCTAGCCCCAACTCAGGGGTGACTTATTATTGATATCTAGAACATAAATTCTATGGTTAGGTGGAATCATGAAATGTTCGTCCCAAGCAACTGGTTGTGCAACTGTTTTAAAAAGATAAGTGTTTATTTGTTGTTTTGTGTTAGTTTATGAGCAAATTTTTTGTGTTTGATCTATGTGTATGTGAATGGTTTATATGTTGTTGTGCATGGAGTTAATTAGTTACATTAATGTTAGTTTAGCATGCTATATATTCTTTTAAATTAATGGTATCAACAAATGGTTAAATCTATGTGTATTACGGTTGTTGGTAAGCTTTAGGATTAGTTAGTAGTTTATTTTTATTTTTATGTGTATTCTTCATGGTAATGTTCCTTAGTATAGTTGAGGGATGTTATAGATTGGTATCAAAGATCAAGGTTCAACTTTGAGCTTGTATGGCCCTAGACCCATGCAAATTTGGTAGAAATTCGTTGTTGTGGAGTTTCACCTATGAAGGATTTGAGGAAAATTGTGAAACCAAAGTGAGATCCATGAAACATTTATTAGCAATTCAGGTTGATATTTCCCTTAGAACTATCCAAGAGGTGATCATGGGTGTCAATATGCAAGGTGTAGAACTAAATTCGGCTTGTAAGGTCGAAATTTATGTTTAAATGGAGGCTAGAGAAGTTGGGAGAGTTTGATGGATCAATGGTCAAGATCACATTTGATTTTGAGATGAACGAACCAAATTCATCATAGATTGATTAAAAACTTATCAGTTTTTCAGATTTGGAAAAATGGAGCAAATCAATGGTTCAAATCCATTATCAGAATTTGAAAAAATGGAGAAAATTGACGGTTAAGATCCATTTTCAAAGTTTGGAAAAATGGAGAAAATCAATAGTCGAGATCCATTTTTGAAGTTTGAAAAAATGGAGAAAATCGAAAGTCGAGATCCTTTTTTGGAGGTTCAAAAAATGGAGCAAATCAATCGTTGAGATCCATTTTCGAGTTTGGAAAAATGGAGCAGATTGATAGTCGAGATCCATTTTCAGAGCTGGAAGAATAGAGAAGATCGATGATTGATAGTCACCTGTAGAGTTTGGCGAGGTATGATGGATCAATGGTCATTTTTAGCTTGGAGAGAAATGGCTCATATTCAACCTGGATTTTGGTTGAAAATTTCTAAGTGTCAAAGTTTGACGAAATTCATGAGTGAATTTAGTTTTCCAAGAGAAATCATCAATTATCGATGGTCGGGTCAGAGAAATCGGTGAAGTGTTTCGTCCAACCAAAAGAAATTGTTGATCGTCGATGGTCAGGTTGGCGAAATGGGAAAAGTGTTTCATTCAAACAAGGGTAATCATCTATCATTGATGGTTGGTTCGATGAAATTGATGAAGTGTTTGGTTCATTCAAAATAAATTTTCAATCACCAATGGGGTTTCAGATGTTGGAGAATGGATGGTTCAGATCACTTTTCAAATTGGGAAATCAATGGTGGATATTCATTTGCGGTATTGGAAAATATTTAGCATATCAATGACTAGGATTTATCCTAATTTTGATATGGATGACTCATATTTTACAGACTATTATAGTGGTAAATCAGTAATTTTCTACGTAAATTTTCAGTTTTTGAAGGTCATCAACTTGCAAGGTAATTTTGAGGCCCTAAAAAACATTTTTAGGTAGTCAAAATAGATAGAAGTGTGTGTACCATTGGTGCAAAAAATATCTATAGATTAAAATGAAAGAAATCAATAATATCTTTCCAATGAGAGATTTTGACTGCAAAGCAGATCCAATATGAGGAAGTTACAACTAAAATAGTGCAAGGTATATTTTTGGCACTAGTTTACCTCCATAGGGAATAAATCCTTTCTCCGAGGTCATTTTGGGACAGAGGAGTAGTCTTTGGAAATACCATGGACCATAGAAGATAAGCATGGAACTATATTTGGAATATGGTTACTTGAAACTGTATAGGATGAGAGAGAAGATGCATGTAGCAATAAGGGATAAGAATGAGAAAATGGTTAAAAATTCCACATGCAATAACTTTCATCTTGGAGCTCAAATTTGGGGGAAAAAATAGTTTCTAGAAAGGTCTTGAGGAGGAGAAGCAATCTATAAACCCAAAAAAATTATCTGAGAAGTAGAATTTATAGTAAAATCAAAAGAAGATGACTTGTGGAATTAAAGAGCAGAAAATTTATGCATTCTTTTTCCAGAATTGTGTGTGTGTGTGTGTGTGTGTGTGTGTGTGTGTGTGTCTAATATAAATTTAATTGCATGCACATTTTCTTGAAGAATTTAGAGGTATAGGATGAAATTTTGGTTCCTATATGAGAAATACAGTCATGGAGGATGCCCAAGGGTCCTATAACCATGAAGAGGAAGTTAGAGGGATAAATTTCAGCATGGAAAGTGTTGAGATAGAGTCTAATGGAAGAAAATGCATGAAGGAGCCTGTAACTATGAGAATCTTTTAAAGAGAAGTGAAGAGATATAGGGACGATAATGAAAAGATTATGAAAGCTTAGGAGGAGATACTATAAAGTCTAATTATATTGCAGAGGAAATCCCATAAAGACTCTGGCATAAAGCAAGCAATTAATTCTAGAAATGTGACACCATCCATATCCCATATCAGAAGGTATGTTCATGGAAATGATATACAATCAATAAGTATGAGCAAGCATCATCATCCCCCAGAGAAATCCATTAGGATATCTAATGCAAGTTCAGGGTGAGGGAGCAACTCAAGTGTGTCTTCTGTCGTGAGGCAGATAAGAATGGCTAAGTCAGACATTTTACAAGGTGGACTCAGGAAAATCAAGCCACCAACTTTCAATGGTGATCATATAAAGGGAGAAGAGGTTGAAGCATGAATATTGAAAATGAACAAATATTTCTAGTTGCATGATTACCCCTCAAGGGTAGGAAGTTGAGTTGCAACCTACCACCTACAAGGAAAGGAAACCATGTGGTCTGATAAACTTAATAAACCCAAGAACCTTGAAGAGAAGGAAGCCTAATGGAGACAATTCAAAGGATATTTACAAGAGAAATATTTTTCAGAGAATTACTATGAAAGGAAAATGAAATATTTCTTTGAAATGAAGTTGGGAAGCATGAAAATGGATGAATATTAGAAGAGGTTCTTTGAGTTTTTGAAGTATGTTGGCTTCATAAAGGATGAGAAGGTCAAAATCCAAATATTTAGGAGTGGGTTACCTTCCTTATACATTTACACGATACACTATGATAACCCCAAGACTTTCGAGGAGGATATAAGGGGAGAAAATCATATTTATGTGTAGAGAAGATGAAGGTCGGTTTTCCAAAAATATTGGAGTGATAAGATCATGGGTAAAATCGAGCAAAGGTAAAAAGGTATTAAACCACCCTTTCTCAGAAATAAATCCCAATCAAATTAGAAAGGATAGTCAACCCAAAATGAACCTAGGATGGAAGATTCATTTGAGAAAAGTCCAATACAATATCCCATGAAGTGTTGAGGGTGTGAGAGAGATCACTTATATAAGGAATTCTCTCAGAAAGGAGAAATAATTAGGATTATCCACAACATTCAAGAGGAAGAAACAATTGAAGACATGGGAGGAAAAAATCCAAGGATTTATGAAACCTAGGACAAAAAGAAAACAAAATATCAGTCCCCCATGATTGAAGTCGAGGGTAAGAATGATAACCATCCCATAGAAATTATAGTTGATTCTAGAGCTATCCATAGTTACATAAACTGTAACATTGTTGAAATATTTCACTTACCAAGAAGTAAGCATAATAAATCTTGGTTAGTTCAATTAGACACAAGGGCTAAGAGGGAAATCAATGGGTTAGTTAAATATTTCCCAATAGACATGATTGGACTCAACACAAAGGTAGATGTGAACATCATATCATTAGATTCATATGATTGTATAATTGCCATGGATTTGTTGGAAAGACACCCTGTTGTCCTACACAGTTACAACAAGATAATCACTTGATTTAATGAGGTAGGGAAGAAAGGAAAATTTCAAGGAATTCCAAGAGTTGTAGTGGTTAGAGAAATTTCAGCCATGTAGCTAAAGAATAATTTCAGGAAGGGATGTCAAATTCTTACAGCTTATATGGAAGAGGAAGCCAAAGGTAAAATGGAAAGTATTGAATACCACCCAGTCTTGAAGGATTTTGGAGATGTTTTAGGGAGATTCTAGGATTTCAACAAAAGAGAGACATTAACAAAGTTACCAACTTAACGAGAACTGTGACCTCAAAAAGAAAACTCTAGCCCAAAAAACCCATACTTTTGCACAAAA
>JZKD02S0181374.1:269995-284834 GCA_000966675.3 Picea glauca
TGAAAAATCTTAATTTCAAAAAAATAACTAGCAAAAAATATTTTTAATATTGAAACAAGCATAGAAAAATGACTAAAAACACGGTTGAATAAAAAAAATGGAAAATTTGAAAATAGATGAAAAACGAGCATTTAAAAAAATAACATTGTGGATCGAAAAATTTAAAATATCGAAAAACCATCTAAAAAGAGAGGGGGGGGGGATGCTACTAGTAGCACCATTTTTAAAAAAGGGCTAAAAGATGTGACCCCCAAAAAAACGAGAACTCTGTAGAGTTCTCATTAACTTGGTAACTATGTTCACTGACTTCTTCATTGATTTGGTGCCAAGAGATGCCCCAACGTCCAAAACACCTTACATAACGGGCACACCAAAAATGAAAGAGTTGTAGATGGAGCTCGAAGAGATGTTAAAGAAGGGGTATATATGCCCAAGTGTGTCACCTTGGGGAGCCCCAATTTTTTTTGTGAAGAAGAAAGATAGAACCTTATGATTGTGTATTGATTTCAAAAAACTAAATAAGGTCACCATAAAGAAAAAGTAACCTTTGCCAAGGATTGATGATTTAGTCGATCAACTAAAAGGTGAAAGAATGTTTTCCAATATTGACTTGAGATCAAGTTATCATCAAGTGAGGTTTAAATAAGAAGATATCATCAATATAGTGTTCAAAACTAGATATGGGCACTATGAATTTATGGTAGTACCATTTGGGGTATGAGATGCCCCAATTGTTTTCATGTGCCTGATGAATGGAATGTTCAGGGAATACCTAAACAAGTTTGTGATTGTGTTTTTTGATGATATACTCATCTACTCTAATTCACTAGAGGAACATGAAAAACATTTAAGAATGGTGCTAAAATTTTTGAGAAACCATAAGTTGTATTCCAAGCTAAGTGCATCTTCTATCAAAAGAATATTCATTAGTTGGGTCATACTAGATGTAACATCCCTCCAAATTAAATATTTGAGTAAATTTATGTGCTTGTGACTATTGAATTATGACATTGGGAAAAACTTTTATTAAAATTTTTGCTCACCATAAATAATTGACGGTGAAAACCATTTTTGTAAATATTTTTTTTGTTTAAAATTACTTTGTTTAAAATAACTTGAAATCAATTAATGAGAAAACCCAACTATCATAAGAGAAATACTTTATTCCATGGGAAAAGTGAAAAGAGGATAGAAACCACCATGGTAAAATTGATTGTTTTCCATGAGGACAAGTGTGAACCTACCCCCAAGAATGTGCGAGGTTAGGAAACAAGCTAGAAAATAGTTAGGACAAGACTCCTAAGAGTTAGGGAGAATGCTAACTAGAAAAAGAAAGAAAAGACCTAAGCAGACTATTATTCTTAGCTTCGTAAAACAAGGGAGAAAAAAAAGTATGGTGTAAATAGGACGATGTTGAGTACTTATGTAGAGTTAGATTTTGGTGGTTCTAAGAAAGAGCCAAGTTCTTGAAAATTACCCGGAGAAGGTTCTTGACATTCTCATTTTTTCCCATGGAATAAATTATTTGGCTCAGGGGTTACGAGAGTTAGCAGTTTGTAGGTACTCTAATCTGTGGTTGGGATGAGCTGGACTCTTTTCTCTGTTTGTCCCACTAAATATTTGTAGTTTAGATATGCTTATTCAATTCTTGTTAATTAATTTCTTTAGAATTTTTAGCTCTAATATCTATAGATTAGATGATTGGTGAAATTGTTTTCATATGATTGATTTGATGCTAATATTTTGGTTATAGATTACATTCTTAATAATATATTACTAGAGAAAAACCATTAATGAGAAAATAATGTAGAGTGACATATAATCAGAGAATCTTTAGTTAGATTATCATTGTCATTATTTGCAGAGAGTTTTAAATTTTTATCTCTTAATATTGTTCTCTACATTCAATAGAAATATAGAGTACCGGGAGTAATATTTGATTGTAGTAAAAACTATGGTAAAATAAATATTCACTCAAAGCTTATCTACATGAATGACTTCAATACTTATCTTAGAATAAATCAAATTCTTATTGTTCAGATAGAATAACTGCAACATGCAGGGAAATGGAAGCCATAGACTAAATTCTTTTATTTACTTCCAAGAAATAGAAATAAATGGGTAAACATTGTTTAAATATATAATTGAAAAAAAATGAAATTCTTATATCAATGCATTCTGCAGCAACATAATCGATCTCGACGTATATAAACTTTTCCATACAACCAACAAGAAAAACTACCACAGGGGTAACATAAAAATAATAAATTGATTTCTTTAGAACCTTTATTCAAACTTGGTCGGCTCTTGAACCTAGAAAGTCAAGTTGACAATTACAGAGTATGCTTGCTTAAGAATAGGCGTGATTTAGATCCTTTGCAAATTATAATGACACTACTTCAATCATACTAGTGGTCAGTACATAGCAAAGAAACCGTAAATATTTTGAAGGAACGACCAGATTGCTTGAGTCAGTGGAGATACATGTGTTACCTTTAAGGTTCCAGTTCAAAGCCCTGATTCCGAGTAAGATGTGGGTTACCTAGGTCGACACATAATATAATGTCTTCCCTAGATATCATGAAGTACCTTCTCTGTAGAAAAAGACAGATGTATAGTTGAGATGCAAAAGAATTTGCAATGTCTATTTTAAGGGGAATGATCGACCGAGACAAAGAGGTGATATGCGATGATTTTCCTTTACCTGCAAAGTCTTACAGAGATTCACCTAAGTTTGAATTCAAATATTTACATCAGCTTAGGTGTAACCTCGTTATTGATTATGAGGCCACACTCTCTATGATAAGAGGCAGGGAATTTTAAATTAACTACAGAAGATTAAAGAAGATCCTTCTAAAACAAATAAAAATAGAATAAACCCTTTATATTTACCTAAAAGGTTAGAGAGAGATATTTCTAAACAAAGATAGGGTTTCTGGTCAACACATCACTTGAAGATAGTAAAGTAATCATGAGTTTTGAAGAGAATCCCTTCCTTGATATAACCCTGTCTGCAAGCAAAACGATAAAATGCATATGGTTAAAAATATTAAATTTACAGTTGATTGCATATAAATACAAGTGGGAATTCCTGTAAGGAAATGGAGGAATCAAACTAGATACAAATTCCTAGGCATACCTAGCTTTCCACATAGTTTTGTCTTGCTTGTTGATGGTGTTTTCCTTCTCTTTTTCTAGCACCGTCTTTTTAAAACCTATTTCACCAAGTGCGAAGATAAATTTTACCATGGGTTTGGAGTACTTGTTTCCAGAAGAAAAAATAACTAGAGTGCAGGTATTAAAACACAAAGTAAGAGTTACATGAATTCATAGAGAAATCCCTCTTACGAAAAGGAAAAACAGTGAGTCTCTGTGAGAACCACACTAGATACTACCCTTGTTGTGATGTAGCGGAAAGAATGAAAGAGAGGTAAGGACTCGTTAATCAAAATATTTTCTACATCGAGACCCCATAGTAATGGAATTTAATGGTACAATCTACAATAATAGATAAGTCTAGGTTGGAGCTATTACACCTTCCACGAAGTGAACATGTGGCAAGGTTTTGGTTTGTGTAATTCTCCAAAGCGATAACGTTCACATGGCCTTGGTGCCATTCAACTGGTATACTAACAATTGTAGGTAACCAGAGAACTCGTGGAGTACGAGCATGCTTAATGGGTTGTCACATCCATGAAGGCCAAATTAACCAATGCGCCATACCCTATGTTGACATAGTTTGGTGTTTGTCGTTTGAACATAATATTATTACATTAGTATTCTAATTCCAAAAGGAATGGAACATAAATATATATAATAAAACTATGCCAACGAAGTTATTAAGAAATCATGGGTGAAGTAGTAATCTTGTAATGAGATATGATTTCTACACTTGAGATCAAGGGGGGGTTTCAACCTTAGATTAGGTAATTCATGGTTTGTCCATACTTAAGAGTATGGATAGAAATTGAGAAATAAGTGTTATGGACTAACATGACCAATTTAATGGGAAGACATATATTATACCTGTGTAAATGTTGGTGTGTTCCACTAATAGATTAAGAATCATAACGTGGAAGAAGTCACGACGAAGGTAAGTAAGTGGAGTTATTGTATTATCAATAACCAGGCTTTGGATAGAAATCTATTGAAAAAGTGGATTTAATATACTTTACCTTGGGGTGTGAAAACGCTCCTACAGGAGTTGTCACTTAGGACCTCTTAACCTATCACGTGAATGGAAAATATTAAGACTAATATTGTTCATTTTGGCATCAACCAATAATCTTAACAATAGCAGTGATGAAACAATGATTAGAGATGTCGTATTAAAAAAACATAAGTTGAGGTGATGTTAGAAATGGTGTCAGAGCGGGTTCCTAACACTAGGGCCTTATGGGATCAACCCATTTAAACTGATGCATTAATAATTTAAGTAATTATTACAAAATTATGTAAACAAGAATCTTAACATAAAATATGTTTTTCAGTTAGAAAAAACAACAACAAACACCATGGTTGATGAAACTGGATAAACAACACCAAATGGACCTGAAATGTATGTAGAGTTGAAAAATGATTGGCCTCAAAATAATTCATTAGAGCTACTTGAAACCATGTGATGTATAAATGACGAATTGCATAGTATCAAAGATGACAATGAAAAACTACTGAAATAAAGTAGAGAACAAGAGGAATTAAATGAAATCTTAATAAAAAATATGACTGAGATGAAACATAATAAGATTGTACAACAAACTTCTATTAATGTCAAGAAGGAAGTCTCTAATGATGAATCTCATAAGACAAGGGAACACCCAGTGTTTAGTGGTAAAATAAAATCGATAACTGAGGAAAATAGCAATAACCATTTTGAAAACAACACCTTGGAAAAGAGATCACCTAAAAACAAGAAAATAAAATGGCATACAACTGAATTGATTGGTGAATTAAAAAAAACAAGACCACTCAATTTTGACGGGGAAATGAAAGGAGCAGAATCTTGGCTCCTAAACATGAGAAAATATTTCCAAATTTGTAATTGTTCTGGGAACTTGAGGGCTAGATTGGAAATATATCAGTTGAATGGGAAGGTTAGGATTTGGTGGCAAGAAACAAATATGGTAAACAAAATTAGAAGCAACGATCTCACTTGGAAAATATTCAAGAAATACTTAACTAAAAGGTATTTCGATGAAAAGGCTAAGGAGTTTCATGACCTTAAGTGATGTAGGAGCATCGCCAGCACATCAAGTGAGCCAACACATCAAGCGGAACCCAGCCGGACAAGCCGACACAAATTTTGGAATGCCTTGGAATTGTTGCGCAATCTTAAATGAGTCATTTAAGGAATGGCGCACTTGTGTATATTGTAAATGGACCTTGAGCGGATGGCTCTCGTCCTTTAGTAGATAGACGACATTTAATAGATTTAATGTTGGTAGATAGGAATTAAGTCTAGATTTGATAGTTTAGAAGTCCAAGAGGGAAAACGGATATATACACCCTCATTGTACATTGTAAAATTATTCATTCAGAACAGGAGCAAGGAGAGAAGAGCAGGCAGAGGATTGTATGAAGAACACCCATGTACAGATATTGAATTAATAGGAGAAAGCTTTGATTCAATTTCATGGTCTGTGTTATTTCTCTGTGTATTGATGTTATGCTCATGAATATTTGCTTCCTGTCATACATTTGCTTTATATGTTGTGTATGTGATTTCATGGTTGAATTGAAGTCTGAGAGGATGAGAGAATGAGTTTCAATTGTTTCTCTAAGTGAGCTAGAGAATTCTTGCAAGGAGTGCAGTCGAATCGTCTGCAAGGAGTGCGTTGACAAAAGGGTTCAGTTAGAGATAAATTTTGTTTTCATTCCCTCGAAGTGCAATTAGGCACAGTGCCATGCAAGAAGTGCGTAGGCCAAGGAAAAGCCTTAGAGTTGCGATTCTGAGCAAAGTAGTGAAAGACTGCTGCTGCAGGAGTGTGCAGAGTCAAGGATTTCAACACTCAGCCGAGGTTGAAGACTTGCCGCAAGGGGTGCGTCAAAAGTTTCTTTTTGAGGACTTGAAGTCGAGAACAAGCTCAGGAGGAAGAGGCCTCTGAATTCACCAGAGGATAAGTGCAGGGAAGCTTCTATTGGAAGTCCGAAGGAAGTATCGCAGGTCGGCAAGCAGGGACCAAGTCTTCGCGGAGGAAGCATTTGTTCTTCTCGTAGGAAACATCTAGGTTAGAGAGGACGGTTGAAATCCTCTCGGAGGTTCTGCAAAGTCCCGTGGGCCGTCAGATCTTGCGGAGATGCAGGGAGGTTACGACAAGGAGAATTGAGTATTCGAAGCTCAGGAGGGAGCAGAGCCGTCGATCCGAAGCAGAGGGAGCCGTTGGATGTGCATGTGACATCGCATGTCGGGGGTTCACGAGGTGAAGTCCTAAGTTGGTGCAACAAATATTGCGATATCACGAGGAGCGATAACCTGATAGGATCAGAACCTTCGATCGTGTGGGACGCATGTCAGGAGATCCCGAGGAATCGGGGTTCGGAGAATCGGGGTTTGCAAGAGCAGAGGAAACTTGCAGCTTGAAGTCGTGAAGTGCGATATCCCGACGGAGGGGTCGTGTGGGCCACAATTAGAGCTAGTGGAAGACAGGTGGCGTGTTTTATCAGGGATCGGGAAAAGGTAAGTCCCAAATCCTTTGGCATCAGAATTCGCGATCCCGCGAATTCTGAATTTTCGATAGAAGGACAGAAGGTGGAGAAGTCAAATCCACACGTGTATTGGGGAATCGGCACATCGGGGTTCGAAGGTTGGAGATTCCATTTATTAACATCGTGAGTAGCGATTTCCCGATAGGGAGAACTCCAATAATAGAAGGGGAGAAAGTCAATGATTGACCCATATCGGGTTTCAGGGAATCGCGGGGCATAAGGTACGCGAACATAGAATTCACGAAATCACGAATTCCGATTTCCCGACCATTAAGGGAGATCATTGAAGAGTCGCTGTGGGTGAAGAATTCCCGATAGGGAATTAGAAGAACATACGAGTTCTTCGGGCCGAAGGGAAAGAAGGTCCTGGTGAGAGCGGACGTGCCTGGGTGGCGCGGACTGCGTCAAGGTGGTATCAGAGTGGTATCTTGTCTGTATATTTCAGGCAAGAGGAGCAAGGGAGAGAAGAAAAGCACTCTGATACACATGTCAGGGTGGTATCAGAGCGGGAATTACCTCTTTGTTTTCTGTAGCAGAGAGAGACAGAATTCGCCATGCCGCCTAGGAGAGAAATATAGTCAACTGACCTATAAGATAGGGAGGTGAGAAGAAGAGGCGGGCCGGCAGGAAATCCAGAAAAGGAGAAGAAGATGCAAGAGCTTCGAGCAAGACTAGAAGATATGGAAGCAGCGCAAAGACGCACATCCAGTGTTGGGGATCTAAGTGACTCTGAAGGCGAAGTTGAAGATGAACAACACGAAGAAGTTGCAGCCGAGGATGCAGCAAATGAACGATTGATTAAAGCTATCGCTAGGATGGGTGCGAAGGCGAAGATGGACATTCTAGTCTATGAGGAAAATCTGGATGCAGAGGAGCTACTGGATTGGATTCGAGATCTTGACACCTATTTTGATTATGAAGACATCGAAGAGGATAGGAAGGTCAGACATGCTGTCACACGCTTGAAAAGACATGCAGCATTGTGGTGGGATGAGCTACAAGCTGACAGAAGCTCCAAAGGCAAGCAAAAGATCAAAAGATGGGATCGAATGATTGCGAAGATGAAGGAAAAATTCATCCCAAGGGATTATTAAATCACACTGTTCACGAGAATGCAGAACCTGAGACAGAAGTTGATGACAGTAAAGGAGTATACTGAGGAGTTTTACAAGCTCAATATCAGAGCAGGTCATCAGGAGAACAATGATGAAAAGGTTGCCAGGTATATGAATGGCTTGAGATACGACATTCAGGATGAATTAAGCATGGTTACCATCAGAACGGTGGAGGATGCTTACCAGATGGCTCTGAAAGCTGAGGAGAAGCTGAGCCGTAAGCAAAGTCATAGAGGGCAAGGCAAAAGTCAGCCCAGAGGCAAGGCAGTTGCCCAAGAGAAGTACTAGAAGCCCAAGGAGGAATGGAAGAAACCTCAGGGTAAAGTTGAAAGAGGTGGAACCTCACAGCGAGGACAGTAATATGCTGAGCAGAGGGGACAACATACAGAGCAAAAGGGAGATTATGATGACACAAACACTTTTCCTCGTACCAAAGGTAGGGGAAGAGGCCGAGGTGGAGTGATCACATGTTTCACATGTGGAAAGAATGGGCACAGATCATTTGAGTGTCCAGAGAAAAAGAAGGACGTTGGAGAGGCTCACATCACTGAAGCGCAGAGGCGTGATGTTGAGAATGAAGATACAAAAGGTGGAAGGTCGTTGATGATGTGTAAAGTTCTCTTAACACCTAGAAAGGAAGTGGAGGACTCAGCTCAAAGGACCAGACTATTTAGGACAACTTGAAAAACCAAGGACTGGGTATGCAAGGTTATCGTTGACAGTGGTAGCACGGATAATCTCGTTTCGACCGAGATGGTAGAGAAGTTGGAGCTGGAGACAACTGATCACCCGAGTCCATACAAAGTTTCATGGCTACAGAAGGGGCATCAGGTGAGTGTCACTAAAAAATGTTTAGTTGAATTCAAGATAGGTGGATATAATGATAAGGTCATATGTGACGTCATTCCCATGGATGTATGTCATTTATTGATGGGTAGACCATGGCAATATGACCAAAATGTGGTTCATGATGGGAGGATGAACACATATACTTTGGAGAAGTATGGGAGGACACATAGGTTGCTTCCGATAAAGGATAAGGAGGTGAAACCAGAAGTAAGCAACACAATACTTCTCATGAGTGGGAAGGAACTTCTTACAGAGATGGAGAAGAAGGAAGATCCACAATTCTTTGTGGTCAGGAAGCCGAGGATTGTTCTGACTAGCACAAGAGTGGATGATTTACCAGATGAAATTTAGGAACTACTGGAAGAGTTCGCTGATATCATAGTGGACGAATTACCTCATTCATTGCCATCGATGAGGAGTGTAAGTCATCATATAGACCTCACACCAGGAGCTAGTTTGCCGAACAAAGCTGCGTACAGATTGACACCACAAGAAAATGAGGAGGTCAAGAATCAGGTACAGGTTTTGTTGGACAAAGGATTGGTCAGGGAAAGCCTGAGTTCGTGTGTCGTTCCAATGGTACTAAGTCCAAAGAAGGATGGAGGTTGGAGAATGTGTACCAACTCCAGAGCGATAAATAAGATAACCATTAGGTACAGGTTTCCACTGCCAAGAATGGATGATCTGATGGATTGCTTGAGCGGGGAAAATTATTTTTCAAAAATAGATTTGAAAAGCGGATATCACCAGATTCACATGAGAGAAGGTGATGAATGGAAGACAACATTCAAGACAAACGAAGGTTTGTACGAATGGCTGGTCATGCCATTTGGTTTGACGAATGCACCAAGTACATTCATGAGATTTATGAATGAAGTCCTGAGGGAATTCATCGGGAAATTTGTCATCGTATACCTGGATGATATACTGATTTTCAGTAAGACAAAGGCTGAACACTTGAAGCATTTGGCCATTGTGATGAGGAAGATACAACAGGAGAAGCTGTTGATTAATATGAAGAAGTCCTTATTTATGAAGACAGAGCTCATTTACTTGGGTTTTGTCATATCGGTGAATGAATTGAAAATGGATCCGAGTAAGGTGGAAGTGATTAAGAATTGGCCATCACCAAGAAATGTATTTGAGGTGAGAAGTTTCCATGGTTTGGCTAGTTTCTACCGAAAATTCATCAGGAATTTCAGTGGGATTAGCGCAACAATGATGGACACAGTGAAGAAGTGACATAAATCTTTTCACTGGACAACGAAGGCTGAGAAGAGCTTCAATCTGTTGAAGTGGAAGATAATGGAACGACCAGTGTTGGTGTTGCCAAATTTTCAAAAGACATTTCAGGTGAAATGTGATGCAAGCGGGTTTGCCATAGGAGTGGTCTTAAGTCAGGAAGACAGACCAGTTGCATATTTCAGTGAGAAGCTGGATGAAGCAAAGCTGAAATACTCCACGTATGATAAAGAATTTTATGCTATCATACATGCACTAAAGAAGTGGAGGCATTATTTGATTCCAAAGGAATTTGTATTGTACAGTGATAATCATGCATTGCAGTTTGTGAGTCAACATGAGAAGTTGAATCAGAAACATGCAAAATGGGTACAATATATGCATAATTTCACGTTTTTGAATAAGCATATTGTAGGTACTGCTAACAAAGTGGCTGATGCTTTGAGTAGGAAGTGTTTATTGCTGCAGGAATTTCGAGTCAAAACATTGGGTTTTGAAAATCTCAGGGACATGTATGCAAGAGATGCAGATTTTGGAGAGGCGTATGAAGCAGCTGAGAATCCAGTTCTCAGAGATCAGTGCCCGTGGATAGATTATATGATCTAGGAGGGATTACTGTTCAGAGGCAATCAACTGTGTATTCCAAATTGCTCCATGAGGGATAACCTGTTGAAGGAGAAGCACAGTGGGGGATTGGCAGGACATTTTGGCCATGAAAAAACGTTCGCGAAGCTGAGCGAATCATATTTTTGGCCAGGCATGCGGGAAAAGGTCAAGCAATTTGTTGACAGATGCAGGATTTTCCATCATTCAAAGGGCCTGAAGCAGAATGCGGGATTCTATCAGCCATTGCCCATACCAGAAGGGCCATGGGAGGCCGTAAGCATGGATTTCGTATTGGGTTTGCCGAGGACGTAAAGAGGTGTTGATTCCATCTTTGTGGTGGTGGAAAGGTTTTCAAAGATGGCACATTTTATCCCATGCCAGAATACCAGTGATGCGACTCACATCGCAAACTTGTTTTTCAAGGAGGTCATTCGACTCCATGGATTGTCAAGAAGCATAGTTTCAGATAGAGATACCAAATTCATAGGGAATTTCTGGAGGACCTTATGGAAGAAGCTAGGAACTAACTTAGCATTTAGTTCAGCTTACCATGCTCAGACGGATGGGAAGACATAGGTGGTAAACAAAAGTATGGGAGACTTGCTGAGAAGCTTGGTGATGGAACACCACAACAGCTGGGACAACATATTACCATAGGCAGAGTTTGCATACAACGATTCAGTGAATCGGAGTACAGGAAAGAGTCCATTTCAGATTGTGTATGGAACACAACGAAGAGGATTTTCTGAACTGAGGGATTCAGAACAGACTGCGACTAGCAACGCTAGTGTGGAATAATTCACTGAGGAGATGAAGGAACTTCACGACTGGGTGAAGCAACGACTAATGGATTCAAGCCAGGAGTATAAGCGCAGAGCAGACCAGCGAAAGAGACAACTTCAGTTTGAAGTTGGTGATCTGGTTCTGGCACACTTTAGGAAAGAAAGGTTCCCGAGGGGAACATACAATAAGCTGAAGATGAAGAAAATCGGACCCTGCAAGGTCCTGAAGAAATTTGGAGAAAACGTGTATGAAATCGAGTTGCCGGATGGCATCGGAATATATCCGATATTCAGTGTGGAAGATTTATACCCATACAGGGCTGGGGAAGCAGAGACTACAACTGAGCAACCAATGATCCAGTGGACGAAGCAGATGCCGATAGTAGAAAAGCCACAGATGGAGTGCATACTGGACAAGAGAGTGGGTAAGAAGACCAGGAGAAAAGAATACTATGAGTATCTGGTCAAGTGGAAGAATCATCCAGTGGAAGATGCTAGTTGGGAGAATGAAGCAGTGATACAGAAGCATGGACAAACCGTGCAGGAGCTCATGGACAGGAGCCCATGAAAATTTTCAAGCCGAGGAGTATGATGCAGGAGCATCACCAGCACATCAAGTGAGCCAACACATCAAGTGGAACCCAATCGGACAAGCCAGCACAAATTTTGGAATGCCTTGTAATTGTTGGCGATCTTAAATGGGTCATTTAAGGAATGGTGCACTTGTGTATATTGTAAATGGACCTTGAGCGGATGGCTCTCGTCCTTTAGTAGATAGACGACATTTAATAGATTTAATGTTGGTAGATAGGAATTAAGTCTAGATTTGATAGTTTAGAAGTCCAAGAGGGAAAACGGATATAGACACCCTCATTGTACATTGTAAAATTATTCATTCAGAACAAGAGCAAGGAGAGAAGAGCAAGAAGAGGATTGTAGGAAGAACACCCATGTATAGATATTGAATTAATAGGAGAAAGCTTTGATTCAATTTCATGGTCTGTGTTATTTCTCTGTGTATTGATGTTATGCTCATGAATATTTGCTTCCTATCATACATTTTCTTTATATGTTGTGTATGTGATTTCATGGTTGAATTGAAGTCTGAGAGGATGAGAGAATGAGTTTCAATTGTTTCTCTAAATGAGCTAGAGAATTCCTCCAAGGAGTGCAGTCGAATCGTCTGCAACGAGTGCATTGACAGAAGGATTTAGTTATAGATAACTTTTGTTTTCACCCTCGAAGTGCAGTTAGGCACAGTGTCATGCAAGAAGTGCGCAGGCCAAGGAAAAGCCTCAGAGTTGCGATTCTGAGCAAAGTAGTGAAAGACTGCTACTGCAGGAGTGCACAGAGTCAAGGATTTCAACACTCAGCCGAGGTTGAAGACTTGCCGCAAGGGGTGCGTGCAAAGTTTCTTTCTGAGGACTTGAAGTCGAGAACAAGCTCAGGAGGAATAGGCCTCTGAATTCACCGGAGGACAAGTGTAGGGAAGCTTCTATTGGAAGTCCGAAGGAAGTATCGCAGGTCGGCAAGCAGGGACCAAGTCTTCGCGGAGGAAGCATTTGTTCTTCTCGTAGGAAACATCCGGGTTAGAGCAGACGGTTGAAATCCTCTCTGAGGTTCCGCAAAGTCTTGTGGGCCATCAGAACTCGCGGAGGTGCAGGGAGGTTATGACGAGGACAACCGAGTATTCGAAGCTGAGGAGGGAGCAGAGCCATTGATCCGAGGCAGAGGGAGTCGTTGGATCTGCACATGACATCGCATGTCGAGGGTTCACGAGGTGAAGGCCCAAGTTGGTGCAACAAATATTGCGATATCACGAGGAGCGATAACCCGATAGGGTCAGAACCATCGATCGTGTGGGACGCATGTCAGGAGATCCCGAGGAATCGAGGATCGAAGAATCAGGGTTTGCAAGAGCAGAGGAAACTTGCAGCTTGAAGTCGCGAAGCGCGATATCCAGACGGAGGGGTCGTGTGGGCCACAATTAGAGCTAGTGGAGGATAGGTGGCGTGTTTTATTCAGGATCAGGAAAAGGTAAGTCCCAAATCCTTTGGCATCAGAATTCGCGATCCTGCGAATTCTGAATTTCCGATAGAAGGACAGAAGGTGGAGAAGTCAAATCCACACGTGTATCGGGGAATCAGCACATCGGGGTTCGGAGGTTGGAGATTCCATTTGTTAACATCGTGAGTAGAGATTTCCTGATAGGGAGAACTCCGATAATAGAAGGGGAGAAAGTCAACGATTGACCCATATTGGGTTTCGAGGAATCGTGAGGCATAAGGTACGCGAACATAGAATTCGCGAAATCGCGAATTCTGATTTCCCGACCATTAAGGGAGATCATTGAAGAGTCGTTTTGGGTGAAGAATTCCTGATAGGGAATTAGAAAAACATACGAGTTCTTCGGGCCAAAGGGAAAGAAGGTCTTGGTGAGAGCGGATGTGCCTGGGTGGCGCGGACTGCGTCATTAAGCTAGGAAAAATCACCATTGAATATTTTGTTACCAGATTATAAATTTGATGAGGTACATACCTTACCATAGAGAAGAGAAAGAAAAGGTACAATGGTTCATGAGTTGCTTGCCTCAAGAATATAAGGATAAAATTGAGTTCCTTAACTCTAAAATGATGGATGAGGAAATAAGAAACGTTAAATTGTCATGATTGTATAATTGACATGGATTAGCTGGAAAGACACCATGTTGTCCTACACTATTACAACAAGATAATCACTTGTCTTGATGAGGTAGGGAAGCAAGGAAAATTTCAAGGGATTCCAAGAGCTATGGTTGTTAGAGAAATTTTAGCCATGTAGCTAAAGAAGAATTTCAGGAAGGGATGTCAAATTCTTACAGCCCATATGGAAGAGGTAGCCAAAGATAAAATGGAAAGTATTGAGTACCACCTAGTCTTGAAGGATTTTGGAGATGTTTTTGGGGAGATTACAATATTTCCACCAAAGAGAGACATTAACAAAGTTACCAACTTAAGGAGAACGGTGACCTCAAAATGAGAACTCTAGCCCAAAAAACCCATATTTTTGCATTAAAAAAATGAAAATCAATCCCCAAATCAAAAGTGGTGCTACTAGTAGCATAAGTTTTTCAAACGGGGTGAAAATTAAAACATTTTTCAAGTATGGCCTTCAAAACTCACACAGTAGCTCAGAAAAACCTTAAAATTAACACCTAAATAAAAAAAGTGATGTTAACTAAAAAATAAATCTAAATGTTAAAATTATGGCTCATTACGACCTAATTGAAACCGTGGTTTTGACAATAGATCCCTATGCCAAAAAAAACCCAAAAAATGGTTACTTTAGAATTTATTTACTAACCTTTTTTTCTTAAATTTACATTGAAATATAAATAAATAAAATTGAGAAAATCTTTGCAATTTTTTTTTATTGAAGCAAAAAACAAATTTAAAAGAAAAACTCAAAACCCAAATTAAAAATAAAAATAAAAATATTAAAAATGCGTGAAAAAGAAACCTAAAAAAAAATGAAAATTTTTAAAATTTCCCAAAAACCCAA
>JZKD02S0181374.1:285911-316574 GCA_000966675.3 Picea glauca
TAAAAAAATAAAAATTTTTGAAAATAGATGAAAAACAAGCATTTAAAAAAATAGTGTGGAAACATTGTGGATAAAAAATTTTAAATATAGTAAAACCACCTAAAAATGGGAGGGGGGATGCGACCGGTAGCACCATTTTTAAAAGCAGGGTAAAAAATGTGAAACCCCCAAAAACGAGAACTCTGTAGAGTTCTTGTTAAGTTTATAACTATGTTCATTGACTTCTCCATTGATTTTGTGCCAAGAGATGCCCCAACGTCCAAAACACCTTACATAATGGGTACACCAAAAATGAAATAGTTGTAGATGGAGCTGAAAGAGATGTTAAAGAAGAGGTATATTTATATATGCCCAAGTGTGTCACCTTGGGGAGCCCCAATTTTTTTTTGTGAAGAAGAAAGATAGAACCTTATGGTTTTGTATTGATTGGAAAAAAACTAAATAAGGTCACCATAAAGAAAAAATACCATTTGCCAAGGATTGATGATTTAGTTGATCAACTAAAAGGTGAAAGAATCTTTTCCAATATTGACTTGAGATCAGGTTATCATCAAGTGAGGTTAAAATAAGAAGATATCATCAAGATAGCGTTCAAAACTAAATATGAGCATTATGAATTTATGGTAGTACCATTTGGGGTATCAAATGCCCCAACTGTTTTCATGTTCCTGATGAGTGGAGTGTTCATGGAATACCTAGACAAGTTTTTGATTGTGTTCTCTGATGATATACTCATCTACACTAAGTTATAAGAGGAACATGAGAAATGTTTAAGAATGGTGCTAAAAGTTTTGACAGACCATAAGTTGTATGCCAAGCTAAGTAAGTGCATCTTCTATCAAAAGAAGATTAATTAATTGGGCCATATTAGATGTAACATCCCTTCAAATTAAATATTTGAGTAAATTTATGATCCAGGTGGATATTGGTGGCCACCCACCTTTTCCAACTGGCTCAAAATAGTTTTCTGGCAATTTTGACAATTTATTATTTTTAGCAGTTTTTAACTTTCGGGGCCATTTTTAGGGCCTAAATGAATATTTTTTGTGATAAAGATTCTTAATGATAGCCAAAGGCTCATATTGAGCCCCCAAAATGCATCTCCTCTTTGATACCTTTCCAACGATCTATCGTGCGCCCCAAACGGAGATCGCATGCCAAAGTTACACCCCCGGGAAGTTGATACACCAAACTACACAAAACAGGGTCGACACAACTATTGAATTTTCATCTTCCGGGGTTAGGGTTTTGGATTTTCTTTATGATAAAAAGGAATTTGGAGCCTCATTGTAAAATCATCTTCTGGCGAATGAGAGTAGCCATCACATCTCTTCTCATACATAAGCTGCCACCATTCTAGCGAGTATTTCACTCTGTATTTTTACAGTCTTTGCACATTTTCGCTCATTAATAGAAAATTGTGTATTATTGTATCTCTCTGTTTATCGTTTCATCTCTGATACATTTTTGTTATATTATTGGATATTCGTGATATCTCTGTGCATTTATTTATTATATCTCTGCTCTCATTTCATTCCGAAAATAATCTGGATCAATGGTATTAGAGTAGGCTGCTCTTGATCATTTTTTTCAGCGCATGGCCTCGACGATGTCTGAGTATAGAAAGTTGGGTATCGAGCTTGTCTCTCTTGAATAAAATCTCTCTTGCATTCCCAAGAAAACCTCCATGGTGGAAGAAAAGAAAAACGATGGAGCAGACGATTGTATCAATCTGTTTCTTAAGAAATCTCTCACGCGACAGAGGGACGAAATGATGGAGAATTTTTCCCACATCCTTCAACATCTGCCGATAGAAATAGGTGCATATTCATCAAACAACCACTTTGGAAGCACCTCTCCTTTCAAGGTACATGTTAATTTTGATGTTCTCATATTTGAAGGTTAGATGGATGTGGATTCCCTAGACAAATGGTTAAATATGCTAGAAGGTTATTTCTTTGTTCACCATTTTTCCAACAGGGAAAAGATCATCTTCGCATTCCTTAAAGATATCCCCCATGTCAAACATTGGTGGGAAACTTACTGGGAGAAAAATTCCACAGAAGAGTCTGGAATATATGGGGTTGTTACACATCAAAATTACTCACTTCAATAGTGTCGCAAGTGTCTTCATTACAAGTGTTGTAAGTGTCGCATCTTGTCCGCAAGTGTTGCATCTTGAACACAAGTGTTGCAAGTGTCACAAACATCATATTGTCATATTGCCTATGTCATGCCTTTAACGACATCATAAAGACACTTAATACACCTCAAAGACTAGTTTTGAAGAAGAGAAATCAGTTGACTGGGAATACAAGCCTTTTGCCACTGAAAGAACCAATCAAAAATGGATTTTGGAGAGGAGCGCTCCCCTACCCACTATTAGGGAGTGCTAGTGCTCCTTGGGCCTCTTTGGGGGAGTGTTTGAGCACCCTGTACACCCTTTTAGGGGAGCGCTACCCTTTCTGAGTGAATTTTTGGTTTGTTGGAGGAAATAAGGGGATAATCCCCTCAATATCTTAAGGTAGTTGGGTTCAAATCTTGGGTCAAGGCATGAGCTCAGGGAATATCCTCAACTAAAGGAGAGGAATCCTAAACTTATCCAAAATATATCTCAAGTGGTTGGACCTCTCCAAGGTTATATAAGGAGGCCTTCTCATGGTGAAAGGTACATGAGAAAGATTGGAGGTATGAAACATATGATCTCATAGGCAAAATACAAAGGATAGCAGAGACTAAAGATTCATACCAAACTTATGACCCTATAAGTGGTATTGATAGAAAGGATTGGATATGTGAAACTTATGATCTCATAAGTGATATTTCAGCAAAGAAATCAGTGTATATTACTTGATAAAAGGGGTTGGACAAGGAGAACTAAAAGAAGCTGGTGCACCTTCATCAAAGGATTGGAAGTACTTTTACTTGTTCTCATCAATATATCAATGCTTGGCCTGTTTCTTTCAAATTGATGTTTGTTCCACATGATTTTGTCTACAGCAGATGGATATATATTTGAGCTAATCTCAGTAGAGTAGGAAGTCTATTGTATCTTTGTTTATTCTACAGGACCTATCAGGGAGCTCAGGATCGAAGCTAAGTCAGGACTTTGCAAGGAAAAGCGTCGTTAATAAGGTACATATATTTCTTCTTATATTTCATTTATTATCTTGATTATATCTAAAATGAAGTCAGTGTCCATGTTAATCACTTTTCTGTCTTGGCCTTAGGAGTCTAGAGACCAAGAGGGAATCCACTTGTCTGCAAGGGGATTCACCTACAACAAAAATTATCATCTCCATTGGGAAAGGATCTCTAATTTTTGTTTCCTCTCCAAGATCTTGTTTTGTCCCTTTTCCCACTTTTTTGACCTTCTCCATATTGTTTTTTATCCTTAGAATTGATTGTTTGGCTCTTGATTTCATCAAAATCAATTTGATTAACTGAATTTCCTTGATTTTTAGAGTTTCTGGGCATATTTCTGAGCTTTTGCAGCAAAGCGCTCCCTTGCCATTTCTATCAAAGAGCCAACAATCCTTGGTTGTATTACACAAAGCATTTGAATGCTCTGGTGCCCCTTACACCAGAGCGCTACCCCATTTTCAGTGAAAAACCGTCTAGTTTTTCAGTTTCTGAGTTCAATTTTTTCCTTTTGCATTTTCTCAGGGTCTCATACTCTCAGTCCATCTTGGTATTGGCCTTCAGCACTATGTTTTCTAAGGATTGATCTCTTCTTGTTTGGGAATTTGAAATTTTCTTTCCTTGCCTTGAAGTCACTCTTTGTCTTTGCTGACCTAGAGTTAACTTGTTATTTTCTTCTCCTTTATCTGACTGAGTGGAAGCTTTTGTGAGGAAATCCAAAGTTCTATGAACCTTTTCGTTTGATCTTTGAGGTCAGTTTTCCAACATTTCTCTTTTGTTTGAGGTTTTTTAGTTCTTGTTTGCAAATTTGGCTATCTTTGTCCTTCTTGTTTATTCACAACGAGAGTGTATTTTTTGTTTTGTGTGAGGTTTTCTTCTGATTGTTTAATCCTGAAGTTTGATTGACATTGGAAGTATTACATATTATTATCACTCACATATAATCAAAAGGACATATTTTAGTGATTGGTTTGGATATTAGAAGGCATTTCTGAAATAATTTTTAGCATTACATTGGATTTGATTGAGAAACAATTGTATGAGGACATTGCATCTTAGTGTTTGATAGTGAAAAAAACTTTCTCTCTTTCCCTTAAATAGCCATTCATCGAAAGAAATGATTACTTATTATATTCCTGTGCATTTTTGGGGAATTGAGTCACAATACCATCAGTTTCACTTTCATACACCCTTAAGTAAAGAAGAGTTGTGAAATGAACGCTAATTAAAAATTATCTAGAACATTTTTTGTTTTTAGAATCTTCCACCAACATTAGACTAGGACTAGTACTTTGGATTAGACTATGAGTACAACTCTCCAAAGTTTTTTCAAAACAAACATTAGCATCTTGAGATAGGGAGATTCAAATCCAATTGTCGTATAAGCTTTTTGGGATCCCCCTCTCACATAGGGGTTACACACGAGGTCACATTTGGGATAATTACGGAGATTATCCCTCCATGGTTCAACTGTTTGTAGTGGTCGGATCGTATGTTGGGGGTCACTTGAGGGTATACCCACGATTATGTGTGGGAGCCTCTCGAGTTGATTTTAGACTTGTTATCCTGCCCATACGTTCAGATCAGACTGTCGACTGTACCCACCTAGGGGTTGACTGCGAGTTGGTGTCCTTAGTTTCCATAATCTTTAGGTACTTACACAAGGTGACGGTGAAGGGAAGTCTCACTGTACCTGGAACAAGCATTGGTCAAACTCACTCGGGCTCCTTGAAGGGTAAATCCAAAATTACTGCATGGAAGATTGCACCAAGGTGAAAGTTAGTTAAGAAGGTCGCCATTGTAACTATTCCACTAGATCCTAACCCCTTCTTGACTTGGTCACACAACGTTGGATTTCATCACCAACTAGTACGATCATCAAGGGAAGTCTTGTTTGCTTGGTTTTGATTCCTAGATTTGATTAGCGTATGCTGTTTCTTTTCATTAGTTGGCCCTAGATTTTCAGTGTGTACTGTTAATATCCAAAATTGATCCTGTAGATGATAAAGGTCTTCATTGATTGTGTAGGATGCAAGGGATGCCTCCGGAAGGCTACCAACCCTTACCTCCTAACCCTCCAGAAGACAACTACTATGGAGAGGTAGAAAATCAATTTGACATTAGGAGTGTTGTTACTCCTTTGTGAGACAACCCAGAAGGAACTTTGGTTACGGTTGAGAATCCCACTCCTCGCACTACGTATGCGTCGAAAATTCCTTTTGAACCACTTTTTCTTCGTTTAGACTCTCTTGGGAACGTCATAGATGAAGAGGTCCCATAGTTACCATGAGAGATTTTACCAACACATATATGGGATCCACAGAACCAACCTTTGGTGATGAGTATAGGACTCCTATTCGTCCTACCACTCCAGTAGATACAAATCCCACACCTTCTCATTCTGTATGGAGGACTTTATCAGGACGCGATCTCTATGAGCATTTTGAATCCTTTTGACAACACTTTAATCCTCATGACCCTCCTGTTGAAAGTGGGCCATTTAGTCAACTATGAATTACCCCATCGATCAGGTCATTAACCCTACTTTTGCATCAACACAAGTCTATCCTAATGTTGGACTCATCACCTCTACTCAGTCCCAAGTCACTTCAATCCATACACCCACTTTTACAAACTTTAACTCTACAGCTCCACATGTTCTGCACGATCTTGCTGGGACATATTTTCATCCGAGAATACAGACCCTTACTAGCCAAATACAACCAACTTGAAGGAAACCACCATCTAGCGGACCTATCCCTCCTTGAATACCACCATCCTATGGTGGGCCTACCCCTCCCAGGGGAAAACCCCCTTTTCATGTTCTTCCCGGAGGGAAACCTCCCTTTGCCAGTCATACCCCGATCATTAATCCACTGCTGGTAGGAGGGAAACCTTTGTCTGATGGAAACCCTTCACAATCCTGGGGAGTAACTTCTGGAGGAACATTTACCCAACACCATGTTGGGGGGCACTCATATCATAGCCCATAAGGAGGAGTATCAATTCCTATTCCTTCCAGACCATCTTATGGACAACCTTATCCGGGGGGCATCCCAAACACCACCTGGAGTCCTCAAGGACAACAAATTTATCCTCCCCAAGGGTCTAATGTTTATCCTCCCCCTAATGTGTATCCACCTCCAAGATATACTTCTTACCCTCCTCAAGGGAAACATGTTTATCCTCCTTATGGGCAGGCAAATCACCCGACTTATAATGCTCAGAACCCACCAGGTTATGCAAATGTTTCTCAGCCATCATCGAATCCTGATTAACCTAGTCAGCAATGGCCATATGTAGGAGGACCTAATGGTTACAATTATGCACCTAACCTAGTTTATGGTCCTACTGGTGTTCCTATGCCACACTAGTATCATCCGCAAATTAACCGACAACTACCTTTCCTTGCGACCCCGGATCTCCTAGACTTGTCTCGGTTAACGAATGATATTAATTTTCATTCACCGGTTTGGCCAGTTATTCCAACTAAACTTATTTCTAATATTCTGAAATTTGACGGAAAATCTGGAGAAGATCCAAATAACCATGTGATGACTTTCCATTTGTGGTGTTCATCAAACTCCCTCATGGATGATTCTATACGTTTGTGTCTTTTCCAGCGAACACTTACGGGCTCTACAACAAAGTGGTATATTGAACTACCACATGCTTCTTTTCATGATTTCAACTCCCTTGCCATGTCTTTCCTCACACACTTTCAACTACCTATTCGCTACAATACAGGTACTAAACTCTTGACCTCCCTTCGTCAAACTGATGCCATGCATATCTCTGACCATATTCATGAGTGGAGACGATGACGAAGGATGATCAAAGTAATCATTCCTGACATATTATTGGTGGAGTGGTTTACTAAATCACTTTTACCCCCGATCGCTCGTGTTGTCGCTATGGGTGGCGCAGTTATTGAGGTAGAAACCATTTCTCGAGCTCAGTACTTAGATTTGGTTTATTCACAATCTAGTACTTTGTATGATTTTCTTCCGAATGTTTCTCGAGCTAATGCAGATCCATCCAAGCCATCCTCCTCATCTCATGTGGATGGTGTTATCAGTTCCATCAAAACTCAATCTACTTCCCAATCAACCACACTCTCCTCTACCTCCCCCCAAACTAAGATCTATGAGGTGAATGCATTTCAATCTGCCCCTTCACAACAACCCAGAGGTAAGAAGAAGGAAAAAAATAAATCAAAAAATACCAATAACAATGAATAACCAAAAAATCAAGCTCAAACACCTGCTACCGAAAAGAAACCACAACGGAAACTGAAATTCCCATGTATCATTTGTGGTGATGATCACTACACTTGAGACTGTCCACATCATGATGAAGTGGCCAAAATTTTACACGGAAATTCACAATCCACTGTGCTTACTCAGCCTTTTCCACGACAACAATCCATGGTTGCTCAAACCCCCTCTCTTGGGGATAGTTCTAACCATCCTCATGATGAGGCCTCGACAAGTGCACATATTTATATGTTTAATGAGATTAATTTGACCACTCTCTCTAAGACATACGATAGACCAGGTAACCTTGACAAAGGAAAAGTCACTAACGGTACCAGTACATTACCGGATCCATCACCGTCCTTCATTAGTCCTCCATCAATTAATCCTCCGTTTGGACCACTTCAGATTGAGAAACCTATGTTTGACTCTATCTTACGCCCTCCTAAGAGAACTATCTGTAAATATACCTTTAATCCTAGTTCACGTGCCGCCCAGAACTACAACATTGTTGAATATTTGGCTCAAGCACTGTGTCCTATGTCTGCGTTAGAAGTTCTACAACACTACCCGAGTCAACGTAGAATTCTCTTGGCTTCTATTGGTGTTGTTGATCCGGATTCATCCAACGATATTATGTTTAATCTGGACAATTATACATCTCAACTCTCTCACCAACTTTCTTTCCAAGTTGATGTTGTTGTTCACAATCAACAAATCCACCGAACTATTCTGGATAAGGGAGCCAAAACTTGTGTCATGTCTTTAGCATGCTGGAAAAGTTTAAAATCACTCACACTTAACAAATCCTTAATGATGTTACACGCATTTGATGGGAAAGGTTTTCATCCCCATGGGCTTTTACAATCCTTGCCCGTCCAGTTGGGCGGAAAAACTGTCACTGTTGATGTTGAGGTGGTGGATGCTCCCCTCAATTATAACTTATTACTTGGAAGAAGTTGGTTTTATGCTATGACTTTTGTTGCCTCATCAGTGTTTCAATGTGTACAATTCCCTCATCAGGGAAAAATTCTCACTATCAATCAGTTAGATTTCTGTACACCCGACACTCGCGCTCCCGCTACCAACAATATTCCATTCTTGGGAGATCACAAGATCATGTATGAAAGAATTGGTGTTGGATTACTGAAATATTATAGCCTTATGGATACATTCGCTACACCACTTCCACCAACTACACATCATATTTCCACTGTCGATATGATTTCGACCATGACTTATCAATCTTTGGGATCATCTGACCCTTGGATTGTACCTAGTCCCTTGGAATTTGATGTGCTAGGTGACACTATGTGACTTAGTCTAGCCGAAACATCATACGTTGTTTTCCAATATGCTTCTCCCTCTTTGGATGACCAACATCTATTGGCACCTGACAATTACTCGATGCCATCACAGTTAAATTCCTTGTCATCTTCAATCGACTACATTTCCCCAATTTTTATTTCTGATGAATCTATTAGGGAAATGTTGAGAATTGACCAACTACCTCAGGATGATAACCATCATTGATCCTCTTTTCTTCCCCCTTGTGAATAAATTCAGGAAGATATACACTCTATCTTCCCTCCTGATGTTGATTTTCCGTTTTTTCCCATGACTTCAATTTATGATGATTTGGATCCGGTAGTTGACATAGTGGTCTCTTTGGTAGGGCTATTGGAGCATGATCTCCTTACCCCTGACAAGACCCTCAACATGTATTCCTTCCAGAGTGATTTTCTTCCATCCAGTGAAGATATCTTGGAAGCCATGACTGAGTTTTTTCCCTTGACATGGTGTCCTTCTAGAGCGTTATTCTCTTAGAAGCCGTGATCAAGGAGAGTCCACGAGCATAATTTCTCTTCTTTGTAGAAAGTTCGTTAAAAAATGAAACAGAGGTCATGAGCAAAGTTTCTCTTCTCTGTAGAAATCTCGTTAAAAAATGAAATAGAATCTTTGAGCATAGTTTTCCTCTCTGTAGAAAGCTTGTTAAAAAATGAAACAACAATCTGGGGATTGAACCCGGAGCCCTGAGCATAGTTATTTTCCTGTGTCAAGATCGTTAAAAAAATGAAACAATCACCTCTTTTGAACCTTCATCTCATCCAACCTTATCCTTTTTCTCCATCTAGTAGAGAAATTGGAGAAAAACTCAAAGTTGGTGAATGAATTGAAGCTTGGAGGGCATGTCTCCAGCCTTTGATGATCATTCTGGAGTTAAGCTACTAGCTGTCACGATGGGGGCATATCAATATTAGTCTTTGTTCTTTCTCGTGCTCGAAAAAACATGAGAATGTAACTGAGTAGAATTTTATCACTTTTTCGGACTCGCATGGATATACGAAAAAGGAACCCCTTAGAGTCATCTTTAAGCTCTTTTCAGACTCTTTAAACATGAAAATATTGTCGAGTGATATTGTTTCCTTTCCCACTCATTAAAAGGTTTGAAAGGGTGTCTTTCGAGTGATAATTTATCCATTTTTCGGCCTCGCAAGACTAACATTACGAAAAAGGACAACATTAGAGTCATCTTTAAGTTGTTTTCAGACTCTCTAAATATGAAAAACCACTGAGTTTACCTTCTATGGACTTGTTAAACAATCATACATTGAAGGGCCCATACGAGAGCAAACCCTTACTTCTTCCAGTTCTCTAAACAAAGGAAGAGGGACTTACCGAAGGTGAGTCATATCGAGCATGTGTTACCCTCCTAGAGCTTGTTAAATTAAAAAGAGGTACTCCTCTATCTGGATGGGGAAAAAATTGAAAGAAGCAAGCCAAGAAGTTTTTGAGAACACTACCAGTAACTCTTACGGTCACCCTTGAACATGACACTTTGTCTTTACATGCATTTTAATCCACTGAACCTCTGCACTGGGCCAATACTCTGAGTTTCTCTTACTCCTTTGGGTCACCTGAAGAAATTCATAGCATCCACTACATCATCAAGTTTTGGTCCATGTCACGTTTCTGTTGTTGTGCCTCAGTGTTCAAGGGAAGTATCTACCTCGAGAGTCAACCATCACAAATATTTTGTTTCAATACCCGTGTCAGTCCATGTTCGTTTGATATAACAATTACATTTATGTGTCTATTTCATGCCATTGATGGGGTATACATCAAGGCCCTCCTTCGACGAGTCTATTCCTGTCGACTTCAACACATTATCCAAGAACTAGACTTAGAAACCAGTTATTACCTTGGGACCTAGATGCCTCAATTGCAGGCCTCCTCATGTCCAACAGTGGGTTTACATCATTGACCTCTGATCGGATGATTCCATGGATGTTCGACTTCATCTCACCTATTCACATTTGTATGAATGTACAAGAGTACCTTGGGAATCATTGACATCAATAGTGATTTCCCTCACGCTTGTTAATGATTTACATCATTGACCGGTAATCAAGTGGTTTCTACTATGTTCGACATCAGGAAATCTATTCACATGGTTAGATTCGTACTACATCAGGATCAGTAAGAATACTTTGGGTTGCGTTTTGACACTTATGTATACTTTTACGAGGTTGTGAAGGAGTTTTCTTTTAAACTATGACACATATAATGTTACATAGATCCACTTTGTATTGGTCGTGGCTATGTCTTGTCATCTCGTAGATCCACTGTGTATTCTTCATGGCTACGATCAGTCTAGGTCATAGAGTATATATCCACATTGTATCTTCAATGGCTATACCATTTTGTCAATATAATTATGTATCTGTAGTGTATTTTATGGCGGCCATACCTAAAAAGTCTTTATCACTCAAGCACAGGTATGCCTACCTTGGGTTTGAAACATGCCATAATATTTGTTTGATGGTCGTGTGCAGATTTTTTGAGTCTCTCTGCATCCATACCCTTGCTCGAAAAAGTCTACAAATTACTTCAGTCATCATCGTCTTCTAACTTCATACTTTGGGGGGCAATCTATTACACATCAAAATTACTCACTTCAATAGTGTCGCAAGTGTCGTCATTACAAGTGTTGTAAGTGTTGCATCTTGTCCACAAGTGTCACAAACATCGTATTGTCATATTTCCTATTTCGTGCCTCTAATGACATCATAAAGACACTTAAGACACCTCAAAAACTAGTTTTGAAGAAGAGAAATAATTTGACAGGGAGTACAAGCATTTTTCCACTGAAAGAACCACTCAAAAATGGATTTTAGAGAGGAGCACTCCCCTACCCACTATCAGGGAGTGATAGCACTCCCTGGGCCTCTTTGGGGGAGTGTTTGGTCACCTTGTGCACCCTTTTGGGGGAGTGATACCCTTTTTGAGCCAATTTCTAGTTTGTTGGAGGAAATCAACGGACAATCCCCTCAATATATGAAGGTAGTTGGGTTTGAATCTTGGGTCAAGGCATGATCTTAGGGAAGATTCTCAACTGAAGGAGAGGAATCCTCAACTTATCCCAAATATCTCTCAAGTGGTCTGACCTCTCCAAGGTTATATAAGGAGGCCTTCTCATGGTGAAAGGTACATGAAAAAGATTGGAGGTATGAAACCTATGATCTCATAGGAAACATACAGAGGACAACAAAGACTAAAGATTAATACCAAACTTATGATCCTATAAGTGGTATTGCCAGAAAGGATTGGAGATGTGAAACTTATGATCTCATAAGTGATATGTCATCAAATCAATCAATGTATATTACTTGAGAAAAGGGGTTGGACAAGGAGAACTGGAAGAAGCTGTTGCACCTTCATCAAAGGATTGTAAGTACTTTTACTTGTTCTCATCAATATATCAATGCTTGGCCTGTTTATTTCAAACTGATGTTTGTTCCACATGATTTTGTTTGCAGTATATGGATCTATATTTGAGATAATCTCAGTAGAGTAGGAATTCCATTTATCTTTGTTTGTTCTATAGGACCTATCAGGGAGCTCAGGATCGAAGCTTAGTCAGGACTTTGCAAGGACAAACATTGTTAATAAGGTACATATCTTTCTTATTTTCTTTCATTTATTAGCTTTATTAGATCTAAAAGGAAGTTAGTGTCCATCTTAAGCACTTTTCTGTCTTGGCCTTAGGAGTCTATATACCAAGAGGTAATCCACTTTTTTGTAGGGGGATTCACCTACAACAGGGGCCGATCCCACTTGGGATTGTTTTGTGGACGTGGTAAAGGAACAATATTACCCTGTTGGAAACTATGAGGACGAGTATATGAGATGAGCCACACTGCAACAAGAGAGGAGACAAGAAGTTATGGAGTTCACCAATACCTTCCATACCTTGTACACCAAGCTGGGTATCAAAGACTCTGAATGACATTTGGTTCTGAAATACCGTGGGCTCTACACAGATACATTCAAACTGAAATGGATTTTTTGGAGATCTCATCACTCGGTGATGTTTATCGATATGCTGTTAAAATCGAGCATAAATTGAAGCACCAGAACAAATGGGAGTTTGAGTCTACAAATCCGCAACAACCAAAGTATGATAAAGACGTCCCTAACAAAAAGTCTTCCGAAAACTAGTCCAAGCCATAGGAAAATAAGGGTCACGAGAAGACAAAGAAGGACACTGAAAAATGGTGTGATTTACACAAAATCCCCTGGCACAAAACCGATGAATGTCACTCAAAATAGTCATTGGTTGTCAAGATCAAAGACAAGGAGATGAACCCTGATTCAGATCATTGACGCAGAACCCACTGCTATTGTCGTGACTGCAACAGTTAAACAAAAAGAACCAATAGATCCTGAAGAGGGAGAGTGCCTTTTTCATTCACATATGTGGGTGAAGGGGACCCCACTGCATTTTATTGTTGATAGTGGAATCCGGAAGAACCTCATCTCAGCAGAGGTCAACAAACAATTTGGATTTTTGACAACATAATGCCCGCAACCATATAACATCGAGTGGCTTCACTAGGGATGAGATCTTTCTGTCAGCCAACAATTTTTATTTTCATACGACATCCATCCCTTCAAGGATGAGGTATTATGTGATTTTTCCCCACTGGATGTCTGTGATGTTCTCTTGGGATAGCCATATATGTGGAAATGCCATGTTGTTTATAAGTCTCGACCCTATAGTGTCATTGTTTCTATGGGGGGTCATCTCTACAGAATACCAGAGGTAGGTATGACTATTGTTCCACCTAAACAGTGTCGCATGGTAGTATCTCATACTACAAAATTTAGCTTCTTCACAATCTATTCAAAAGGGGAACCGAAGGATACTGCAACCACTACAGCCTCGGCCCAAGCACCTTTTGTCTAACGAAAGCAGGTCGACAAGATTGCAACAAAACACAAAGATTCCTTCTGTACATAGTCATATCAGGTAGCCTGAGCATGACTATTTGAATAGATTCAACCCTGCCAACAACAGGTTCGTGGCAACCTTCAACAAGCTAAGCAATGCAACTTCTCCAACAAGGCAAGCAAATCATCAAGATGCAAATTCAGTAAACACTTTTCCCTCTCCCCCGGGAACCCAACGCAATGGAGACCATTGATTCCTAAGGAGGGAGGATTGGTCTAGATGGATATCAGTGGAAACCCACCTTTTCTAACTAGCTTAAAACAATTTTCTGGCAATTTACTATTTTTAGCATTTTTTAACTTTCGGGGCCATTTTGAGGGCCTAAATGAAGGTTTTTCATGATCAATATTCTCAATGATAGTCGAAGGCTTTGAATGAGCCCCCAAAATGAATTTCCTCTATGATACATTTCCAATAAGCTATTGTGCGCCCCAAACAAAGATCTTATGCCAAAGTTACACCCCCCGGAAGTTGATACACCAAACTACCCAAAACGGGGTCCAAAAAACTGTTGGTTTTTCATCTTCTGGGGTTATGGTTTTGGATTTTATTTATGATAAGAAGGCCTTTGGATCCTCATTTTAAAATCATCTTGTGTAGAATGAGAGTAGACGTCACATCTTTTCTCAGAGATAAGCTGTGACTATTCTAGTGAGTCTTTCACTCTGTATTTTTACAGTCTTTGTACATTTTCGATCATTAATAGAAAATAGTGTATTATTGTATATTTGTGTTTATGGTTGCATCTCTAATACAATTATTTTATATTATTGGATATCCACAATATCTCTGTGCATTTATTTATTATATCTTCGCTCTCATTTTGATGCTGAAAATAATTTGTATCAGTGGTATCGGAGCATGCTGCTCTTGATCATTTTTTTCAGTGCATGTCCTCGACGAGGTCTGAGTATAGAAAGTTGGTTATCGATCTTGTTGCTCTCGAAGATAATCACTCTCACACTCCCAAGAAACCCTCCATGGTGGAAGAAAAGAAAAATGACAGAGCAAACGATTCTATCAATCTATTGCTTCAACAAGCTCTCACATGACAAAGGGACTAAATGATGGAGAATTTTTCCCACATCCTTCAACGTATGCTGATAGAAACATGTCCATATTCATCAAAAAACCAATTTGGAATCACCTCTCCTTTCAAGGTACAGGTTAATTTTGATATTTTCGTATTAGAAGTTCAGATAGATGTGGATTCTCTAGACAAATGGTTAAATTTTCTAGAAGGTTATTTCTTTGTTCACCATTTTTCTGACACGAAAAAGGTCACCTTTGCACTCCTTAAATCTCTCCCCCATGTCAAACATTGGTGGAAAACTTACTGGGAGAAAATTTCCACAAAAGAGTCTGGAATATATGGGGTCCATCCCACTTGGGATTTTTGTGTGGACGCGGTAAAGGAACAATATTACCATGTTGTCAGCTACGAGGACCAATATATGAGATGGACCACACTGCGACAAGAGAGGGGCCAAGAAGTTACGAAGTTCACCAATACCTTCCATACCTTGCGCACCAAGATGGGTATCAAATACTTTGAACGAAATTTGGTTATGAAATACCGTGGGGCTCTACATAGATACATCCAAATTGAAATGGATTTTCCGGACATCTCATCACTCGGTGTTTCTTGTCGATATGCTATTAAAATCGAGAAGAAATTTAAGCACTAGAAAAAATGGGATTTTGGGTCTAGAAATCCGCAACAACCAAAGTATGATAAAGATAGCCCTAACAAAAAGTCTCCTGAAAACCAGTCCAAGCCAAAGGAAAAGAAGGATCATGGGAGGACAAACAAGGACATCAGAAAATGGTGTGATTTCCAAAAAATCCCCTGGTACAACACTGATTAATGTCGCTCAAAATAGTCATTGGTGGTCAAGATCAAAGACAAGGAGTTGAACCCTGATTCATAATCTGGTTCTAAAAACACTAGTAAAAGACAAATCATTGACGCAAACCCCACTACTATTGTCGTGACCAGATCAATTCAACCAAAAGAACCAACATATCCTTAAGAGGGGGAGCACCTTTTTCATTCATATATGTGGGTGAAGGGACACCGCTACATTTTATTATTGATAGCGGAAGCCATAAGAAACTCATCTCAACAGAGGTCGTCAAACAGTTGGGATTGTCGACAACACCACACCTGCAACCATACAACATCAGGTGGCTTCACCAGGGATGAGATATTTGTGTCATCCAATAGTGTCGATTGTCATACAACATCCATCCCTTCAAGGATGAGGTATTATGTGATGTTTCCCCACTGGATGTATGTGATTTTCTCTTGGGCCAACCATATATGTGGAAACATCGTTTTGTTTGTGAGTCTTGAGCCCGTAGTGTCATTAATTCTCTGGGGTTCATCTCTACAGAATACCAGAGGTAGTTTCAACTACTGTTCCACCTAAACAATGTCGCACGGTAGTATCTCATACTACAAAATTCAGCTTCTTCACAATCTATTCAAAAGGGGAACAGAAGGATACTTCAACCACTACAGCCTCGACCCAAGCACCTTCTGTACAACATAAGCAGGTAGACAATATTGAAGAAAAACATAAAGATTCCTTCTGCACATAGTCATCTCAGGTATCCAGACTGGTTGAACAGATGGAACCCCGCTAGTAACAAGTTCGTGACAACCTTCAACAAGCTAAGCAGCGCAACTTCTCCAACAAGGCAAGCAAATCATCAAGATGCATATTCAACAAATGCTCTTCCCTCTCCATCATCAACCAACACAATGGAGACCATTTCTTCCTAAGGAGGGAGGATTTATCCAGGTGGATATCAGTGGCCACCCACCTTTTCCAATTGGCTCAAAACATTTTTCTGGCAATTTTGGCAATTTAATATTTTTAGCAGTTTTTAACTTTCAGGGCCATTTTGAGGGCCTAAATGAAGGTTTTTCGGGATCAAGCTTCTCAATTATAGAAAAAGGCTTTTATTGAGCCCCCCAAAAACTACCCAAAATGGGGTCCACAAAACTATTGGCTTTTCATCTTTTGGGGTTAGGGTTTTGGGTTTTCTTTATGATAAAAAGGCCTTTGGAGCCTCATTGTAAAATTATCTTCTAGCGAATGAGAGTAGACGTCACATCTCTTCTCAAAGATAAGCTGCCACCATTCTAGCAAGTCTTTCACTCTATATTTTTACAGTCTTTGTACATTTTCGCTCATTAGTAGAAAATTGTGTATTACTATATCTCTGATACATTTATGTTCTATTATTGGATATCCGCGATATCTCTGTGCATTTATTTATTATATCTCTGCTCTCATTTCATGCTGAAAATAATCTGGATCAATTTATGTGGTTGTGGTTATAGAATTATGATATTGGGAAAAACTTTGATTAACATTTTTGATCACCATAAGTAATTGATGGTGAAAACATTTATGTAAATATTATTTTATTTAAAATTAGTTGAGATGAATTGATGAGAGAACCCAACTATGATAAGAGAAGTACTTTATTCCATGGGGAAAGTGAAAAAAGGATAGAAACCACTAGGGTAAAAGTGACTATTGTCCACAAGGACAAGTGTGAACCTACCCCCAAGAATGTGGGAGGTTAGGAAACAAGCTAGCAAATAGTTAGACCAAGACTCCCAAGAGTTAGGGAGAATGCTAACTGGAAAAATAAAGAAAATATATAGGCAATATATTATTCTCATCTTGGTAAAAAAGGGAGAAAAAAAAACAAGTATGGTGTAAATAGGACAATGTTGAGTACTTGTGTAGAGTTAGATCTTGGTGGTTCTGAGAAAGAGCCAAGTTATGGAAAATTACTTGGAGAAGGTTCTTAACATTCTCATTTTTTATGGTGGAATAAATTATTTGGCTTGGGGGTGACCATAGTTAGCATTCTGTAGCTATTCTAGTCTATGGTTGGCAAGAGTTGGACTCTCTCTTCAGTTTGTCCTAGTAAATCTTTGCAGTTCAGATATGTGTATTCAATTATTGTCAATTAATTTCTTTAGAATTTTTAACTCTAATATCTATAGATTAGATGATTGGTGAAATCATTTTCATATTGGTTTGATGCTAATCTTTTGGTTACAGATTACATTCTTAATAATATATTACTAGAGAAAAACCATTATATGATAAAATAATGTAGAGTGACATATAATCAAAGAGTATTTAGTTATATTATCACTGTCATTATTTGTAGATATTTTTAAAATTTATCTCTTAATATTGTTATCTACATTCAATAGAAATATAGAGCACAAGGAGTAATATTTGATTGTAGTAAAAACCCTGGTAAAGGAAATATTCACTCAAAGCTTATCTACAAGAATAATTTTAGTACTTATCTTAGAACAAATTAAATTTTTGTTGTTCATACAGAATAAACACAACATGCAGGGAAATGGAATCCATAAACTAAATTCTCTTATTTACTTCCAAGAAATAGAAATAAATTGGTAAACATTTTTTAGATATATAATCAGAAAAAAAATGAAATTCATATATTAATGCATTATGTAGCTACAAAAGAGACCTCGACATATATCAACTTGTCCACACAACCAACAAGAAAAACTACCTTAGGGGTAACATAACAATAATAAATTGATTTATTTAGAACCCTTATTCAAACTTGGTCGACTCTTGAACCTAGAAATTTAAGTCGATAGTTACAGAGTATGATTTCTTAAGAATAGGTGTGGTTTAGATCCTTTGCAAATTATAACGACACCACTTCAATCATAGTAGTGGTCACGGCATAGCAAAGAAACTGTAAATATTTTTAAAGAATGACTGTCTTTCTTGACTCAACGACGATATGTGTGTTACCTTTAGGGTTCCAGTTTGAAGCCCTGAGTCTGAGTAAGATGTGGGTTAATTGGGTTGATGCATAATAGGAGGTCTTCCATGGATATCATGAAGTACCTTCTATCTGTAGAAAACTATAGGAATATAGTTGAGATGAAAAATAATTTACAATGTCTATTTTAAGGGGAATGATCAACCGAGACAAAGAGGTGATAAGAGACGATTTTTCTTTGCTTGCAAAGTCTTACAGCGAGACACCTACATTTGAATTCAAATATTGACATCAACTTAGGTGTAACATTGTTCTTGGTTATGAGGCCACAATCTCTGTGATAAGAAGCAATGAATTTAAAGCTAACTACAGAATATTAGAGAAGATCCTTCTAAAAAAAAATAAAAATAGAATAAACCCTTTTTACTTACCTAAAAGGTTATAGAGAGATATTTCCAAACAGAGAGAGGGTTTTTGGTATACACATCCTCTGAATATAGTAAAGTAATCGCAATTTTGGAAGCGGACCCCTTCTGTGATATAACCCAATATGTAACAAAGCGATAAAACACATATAGTTAACAATATTAAATTTACAATATTAACAATAATTGTTGGTTGTAAGTGATAAAACCAGGATTTGTATAGCAGGCTATTTAGAAAATGGATTAAATATACTTTACCTCAGGGTTTGAAAATGATCCTACTAAAGTTGTCTCTTAAGACCTCTTAATTTGTCATGTGGATAGAAAGTATTAAGAGTAGTATTGTTCATTTTGGCGTCAACCAATAATCTTAACAATAGCAATGATGAAACAACGATTAGAGATGTCATATTAAAAAAAAAAAATCAGTTGAGGTGATGTTAGAAATGGCATCAGAGCGTGTTCCAAACACTAAGGCCTTATGGGCTCAAGACATTTAAAATGTTGCATTAATAATTTAAGTAATTATTGTAGAATTATGTAAACATGAATCTTAACATACAATTTGTTTTGAAAAGTTTAGCAGAAAAAACAATAGACACCATTGTTGATGAAACTAGAAAAACAACACCAAGTGGACCTGAAATGTACATAGATTTGAAAAGAGATCAACCTCAAAATAATTCATTAGAGGTACTTGAAACCATGCGAAGTATAAAGGCTGAATTGCAGAGTATCAAAGCCGACATTGAAAAACCATTGAAAGAAAGTAGAGAACAAGAGGAATTAAATGAAATCTTGCTAAAAAATATGACTGAGATAAAACTTAATAAGAATGTAGGACAAACTTCTAGTAATGCCAAGAAGGAAGGCTCTAATTATGAATATCATAAGCGAAGGGAACACCCGGTGTTTAGTGATAAAATAACATCGATGACCAAGGAAAATAGAAATAACAGTTTTGAAAACAACATCTTGCAAAAGAGATCACCTGAAAACAAGAAAAGAAAATGGCATACAACTGAATTGACTAGTGAATTTAAAAAAAAAATCAAACCACCCAATTTTGATGAGGAAATGGAAGAAGGATCAAAATCTTGGCTCCTAAAGATGAGAAAATATTTACAAATTTATAATTATTCTAGGGACTTAATGGCTAGATTGGAAATATATCAGTTGAATGGGAAAGCTGGGATTTTGTGGCAAGAAACAAAGACAATAAACAAACTTAGAAGCAACGAACTCACTTGGAAAATATTTAAGAAATATTTTAAACATAAATACTTAACTGAAAGGTGTTTCGATTAAAAGGCTAAGGAGTTTCATGACCTTAAGATGGAAAAAATGACCATTGAATATTTTGTTACCAAATTTGTAAATTTGATGATGTAGATACCCTGCCTTAAAGAAGAGAAAGAAAATTTACAATGGTTCATGAGTTGCTTGCCTCAAGCATATAAGGATAAAATTGATTTCCTTAACCCTAAAATGATGTATGATGTAATAAGACACGCTAAATTGTGTTATACCCAGTTTAAATAAAGGTTCGAAAATACAAAAATGTGGCAAGATAAGAAAAACAATAGTAAGTTTGATACCAGAAAGAAACAATTTAAGTACCCATGCCATGCATCTCACACTCACCAATTAAACATAGCAGGTTTAATGGACAACGACAAAGTGTATTAGTTCAGAAAAGCAGTAGACCAACAAATTCAGTAAACAAACCCACTAGACCACCATTGCAATGTTGGGGTTGCAAGGAACCTCACCTATATAGAGATTTCCCTTTGAATAAGAACATAAATTCGATGGTGCATAATGTTTAGGAGGTAGCAAAAGTTAATGACATGACAATATGAAATCACAAGATTAATGCAACCTTGGAAAATTGATAGGTTGACCATCAGTCTGCCATGGTAGAAGTTCAAGGTAATTTAAATAAAAAAATATGTCTCTATTTTAATTGAACCTTGTGCAAGTTTAAGCTATGTTTCTCCTATGATTGTAGAGAACTACACATTGAATAAAGTAAAACATAATAAGTATTGGTTAGTACAATTAGCCACTGGTACTAAACATAAAGTAGTTAAACTGGTCAAAGATTGTATGATAAAATTAGATGGAATGGAAACAACTGTGCATTTGAATATATTACCTTTCGGTTCTTATGATATACTCACAGATATTTATTGGCTTGAAAATCATGCAGCTGTAGTAAATTGTAAAAATAAAACTTTTGATTTCCTGGATGAGCTATGAAATAATAGAACCATTAAGGGAATACCTCGTGGTGTATCAATAAGGTAGATTTCTTATTTATAGTTGAAATGAAATGCAAGAAAGGGTTGTGAAATATATGATGTACATATAAATGAAGGTCTAGAAAAGATAGATGACCATTTGTTAATTGATGATCATGTATTAAGTTTTAGGTTGTGTTCCCGTAAGAGATTCCAGGACTACCTCCTAGAAGGGATATAGATTTCATAATAGATTTAGTACTAGGATCAACATCAATTTCCAAAGCACCATATAGGATGAGTGTTCTTGAACTAACTGAATTGAAAATGCAACTTCAAGAGTTGTTGGACAAATAGTGTATCATACCAAGTGTGTCTCCATGGGGTGCACCATTCCTATTTTTGAAAAATAAGGACGAGAATTTTAGGCTATGCATTAACTATCGACAACTAAACAAAATGACAATAAAAAATAAGTACCATTTACACCATATTGATGATTTGTTTGACTAGGTTAGAGAGGCTAAAATCTTCTTTAAAATAGATTTAAGATAAGGTTATCATCAGATCAGGATAAAAGATGAAGACATACATAAAAATTCTTTTAGAACCAGGTATGGACACTATGAATTCATAGTGGTACCCTTTGGGATAACAAATTATCTAACAACATTTATGTGCCTAATGAATCGTGTGTTAAGAAAATACTTGGACAAGTTTGTGATATTGTTTATTGATGATATTCTGATTTATTCAAAAACAAAGGAGGAACACGAATAACATCTGGAGTTGGTTCTGCAACCCTTAAGGGAACATCAGTTGTATGCAAAATATAGCAAGTGTGAATTTTATCATATTAAGGTACAATACTTAGGACATGTGATTTCTAGAGAAGGAATTGTTGTTGACCCTAAAAAGGTCAAAGCCATTTGGGATTGGAAAATTCCGAAAGATGTTCGGATATCAGATATTTTATGGGAATTATAGGTTATTATAGAAGATTCATTGAAGGGTTTTCACAATTGTCTTACCCTATTACTTCCTTATAGAAAAAGGGAACCAAGTTTAAATGGACAGAAAAGTGTCAAGAAAGTTTTGAGAAATTAAAGCAGTTATTAACCACCCCACCCATATTAAAAGTAGCAGATCCACAAAAATAATTTGTTTTATGTACCGATGCATCTAAGGAAGGATTAGGGTGAGACTAATGCAGGAAGGGCATGTAATATCAAATGAGTCAAGAAAGCTAAAACCTCATGAAGAAAACTATGCTATGCATGATCTTTAATTTATTGCTATTGTCCATGCTTTAAAAATGTGGCGACAATATATGTTAGGGAAGCAATTTTTGTTGAAAACAAATAATGTTAGTCTCAAACATTTCTTTGATCAAAAGCACTTTAATGCCAGGCATGCGAGGTGTTTGGATTTCCTAAGTGAATTTGATTTTGTTATTGAACACATTAAAGGAAAGTAAAATAAGGTGGAAGATTCCCTTAGTAGGAAGATAAATGAAATTTCTAGTAGCAACATTCAATCTGAATTAAAATAGAAAATTCGATTGGCAGCAGAAAAAGACAAGGAATATAAACAAATTCAAGAAAATTGTCAAACTGATTCTCTAACTATCAAAGAATCAAAATTTTGTTGCATCCCATAAGGTTTAGTTTTGTATAAGAACAGAGTTTTTGTACCAAATAATGGGTAATTGAAAAACTTAATTCTAGGAGAGGTTCACAAGAAGCCATATTCGGGCCATCCATGGTATCAAAATACAATAACATCATTAAATAAATGATTTATTTGGCCTAAAATGAAGACATAAGTGATTGAATACATTGCTAGATCATCATAGATGTCTAGAGTGCTAGCAGGTTACAGTAGAGCACCAACACCCGACTGTATTTCTACATCCTATATTCATTCCAAAGTGGAAATGGGAAGTGATCAGTATGGATTTCATCATTGTTTTACCTATAACAAAGAATCACAATGATTCGATTATGTTTTTTATTGATAAACTTACAAAATCAACACATTTTATCCCAGTAAAATCCACTTATTAAGCTATTAATATTGCAGAAAAATTTATGAAGGAAAATTTTCAGATGCATGGGTTGCCTAAAACAATCATTTCAGATAGAGAAACAACTTTTGGAAGACTTTGTTTAGTGGAATGGACACAATTGAATTTTAGCATTTCTTACCATCCTCAAACTGTCGGTCATAATGAAAGGACTAACCGTATTGTTGAGGATATGTTATGAATGTACGTTATGGATTGACCAACAAAATGGGAAGATTGTCTTCACTTGATTGAATTTGCATACATCAATGGTTACCAGTCATCTTTAAATATGATCACTTTCGAAGTATTATATGGTCAGAGGTTTAGGACACCACTGAGTTGGGATGATCATGTTGATGAGATTATTATAGGGCCTCACATATTAAAATAAATGTAAACAATGGTGCAGAAAGTGAAACAAAATTTGAAAAGTGCACAGGATAGGAAGGAAAGTTATGAAGATTCAAAAAAGAACACACAAGGAGTTTAATGTTGGAGACCATGTTTATCTAAAAATAAACCTAGAATCAGTTCACTCGGAATTGGAAAAAGTTCTAAGTTATCACCACCTTATTGTGGACCTTTTGAATTGTTATCCAAAGTAGGACCAGTGGCATACCATCTTGCACTACCAGTTCATTGGAAAATACATAATGTGTTTCATGTTTCATTATTGAAGAAATATTTTCTTGATATAACTCATGTTGTAAATTGAAATGTGATCCAGATGGAACCAGAGGGAAAGTTTCGAGTGGAACCACTATGAATACTCAACAGGAAATAAACTATGTTGTGAAACAAAGCCATCGCCGAGGTTAAAGTGTAGTGGAGGCACTTTGGTCCTAAGGAGGTCACTTGGGAAATGGAAGAGGCAATGAAAAAATACTATCCATTTTTGTTCCATGGTTGGGAACTTGATGGGAACACCAAGGAAGGTGTTCAGTTCAAGTGGGGGAAGATGTAACATCCCTCCAAATTAAATATTTGAGTAAATTTATGTGGTTGTGATTATTGAGTTATGACATTAGGAAAAACATTTATTAACATTTTTTATCACAATAATTAATTGACGGTGAAAAACATTTATGTAAATATTATTTTTGAATTTTATTTTATTTAAAATTACTTGAGATAAATTGATGAGAGAACCCATCTATGATAAGAGAAATAATTTATTCCATGGGAAAAGTTAAAAGAGGATATAAACCACCCGGGTAAAACTGATTATTGTCCATGAGGACAAGTGTGAGCCTACCACAAGAATGTGGGAGGTTAGGAAACAAGCTAGAAAATAGTTATGCCAAGATTCCCAAGAGTCTGGGAGAAGGATAACTAGAAAAAGAAAGAAAAGACCTAGGCGGTCTATTATTCTTAGCTTGGTAAAACAAGGGAGAAAAAAAACAAGTATGGTGTAAACATGAAGTTGTTGAGTACTTGTGTAGAGTTAGAGCTTGGTGGTTTTGAGAAAGAGCCAAGTTATGGAAAATTACCTGGAAAAGGTTCTTGACATTCTCATTTTTTCCCATGGAATAAAGTATTTGTCTTGGGGGTGACTAGATTTAGCAAACTGTAGTTGATTTATAAGGTTGGGAGGAGTTGGACTCTCTCCTCAATTTGTTCTAGTAAATCTTTGCAGTTCAAATATGTGTATTCAATTCTTGTCAATTAATTTCTTTAGAAGTTTTATCTCTAATAACTATAGATTAGATAATTGGTGAAATCATTTTTATACTGGTTTGATGCTAATCTTTTGGTTACAGATTGCATTATTAATAGTCTATTACTAGAGAAAAACCATTATATGAGAAAACAATGTAGAGTGACATATAATAAGAGAATCTTTAGTTATATTATCATTGTCATTATTTGTAGAGAGTTTTAAATTTTTATCTCTTAATATTGTTATCTGGATTCAATAGAAATATAGAGTACCAGGAGTAATCTTTGATTGTAGTTAAAACCCCGGTAAAGGAAATATTCACTCAAAGCTTATCTACAAGAATAATTTCAGTACTTATATTAGAACAAATCAAATTCTTGTTGTTCATACAGAATAACCACAACATGCGAGACAATGGAAGCCATATAATGGATTCTCTTATTTACTTCCAAGAAATAGAAATAAATGGGTAAGAACTATTTAGATATATAATCGGAAAAAAATGAAATTCATATATTAATGTATTTTGTAGCTATAGAATCGACCTGGACATATATCAATTTGTCCATACAACCAACAAGAAAAACTACCACAGGGGTAACATAACAATAATAAATTGATTTCTTTAGAACCCTTATAAAAACTTGATCGGATCTTGAACCTAGAAAGTCAAGTCAACAATTACAGAGTATGTTTTCTTAAGAACATGCGTGGTTTATATCCTTTTCAAATTATAACGACACCACTTCAATCATACTAGTGGTCACAACATAGCAATGAAACTGTAAATATTTTTAAGGAATGATCGGTTTGCTTGAGTCGGCAGAGATACATGTGTTACCTTTAGGGTTCCATTTCGAAGCCCCGAGTCTGAGTAAGATGTGGGTTAACTGGGTTGACGCATAATAGAAATTATTCCTCGGATATCGTGAAGTACCTTCTCTCTGTAGCAAAAGACAGGCGTATAGTTGAGATGAAAAATAATTTGCAATGTTTATTTTAAGGGGAATGATCGATCGAGACAAAGAGGTGATAGGCGATGGTTTTCATTTACCTACAAAGTCTTACAAAGAGTCACCTATGTTTGAATTCAGATCTTGACATGGTCTCTATGATAAGAAGTAGAGAATTTAAAATTAACTACAAAAGATTAAATAAGATCCTTCTAAAACAAATAAAAATAGAATAAAACCTTATACTTATCCGAAAGGTTACAGAGAGATTTTTCCAAATGGAGAGAGGGTTGTTGGTCGAAACATCCACTAAACATAATAAATTAATCATTTTTTTGGAAGCGAATCCCTTTCGTGATATAACCTAGCCCGCAAACAAAACAATAAAACACATATGGTTAACAATATTAAATTTACAACCGAGTGCATATAAATACAAGTGCGAATTCCAGTAAGGAATGGAGGAATCAAACCTAACCATAAGATACAAATTCCCAGGAATACCTAGATTGCAACAGAGTTCTGGTTTGGGTATGGATGGTTTTTTCCTTAACTTTTGTTAGCACCGTCTTTTTAAAACCTATTTCACCAAGTGTGAAGACGAATTTTAGCATGAGTTTTGAGTACCTGATTCTAGAAGAAAAAATAACTAGAGTGTAGGTATTAGAGCACGAAGTAAGAGTTATAGGAATCCATAGAGAAATCCTTACCAGAGAAATCCCTCTTACACAAAGGCAAAGTAATGAGTCTTTGTGAGAACCACACCATAGAATTCCCTTGTTGCGAGGTAGCAGAAAGAATGAAATAGAGGTAAGGACTCATTAATCAAAATCTTGTCTACATCAATACCCCATAGTATGAGGACCTGAGTAATGGAATTTAATGGTACAATCTGCAACAATAGATAATTATAGGTTGGAGCTATTGCACCTTCCATGAACTGAACATGTGGCAAGGTTTTGGTTGGTGTAATGCTCCAAAGTAATAATGTTCACATGGCCTTTGTTCCATTCGACTGGTAGACTAACAGTGGTAGGTAACCAAAGAATATGCAGAGTATGAGCATGCTTAATGGTATGTCATATTCATGAAGGATTAATTAACCAATCTGCCATACCTATGTTGACATAGTTTGGCGTTTGACATTTGAATATAGTAGTATTACAGTGGTATTATATTTCCAAAAGGAATGGAACACAAATCTATATATTAAAACTATGCCAACGAAGTTACTAAGAAATCGTGGGTGAACCAGGAGTAGTAATATTGTAATGAGTTATGATTTCTATTAAAACTATGCCAACGAAGTTACTAAGAAATCGTGGGTGAACCAGGAGTAGTAATATTGTAATGAGTTATGATTTCTACACTTGAGATCAAAGGGGGGTTTCAACTTTAGAGTAGGCAATTCATGGTTTGTCCATACTTAAGAGTTTCAATAGAAATTTACAAGAAAGTGTTATAGACTAACATGACCAATTTAATGGGAAGACAAATAATATACTTGTGTAAATGGTGTGCGCCACTAACAGATTAAAATCATAACCTCGAAGAAGTCATGATGAAGGTAAGTAAGTGGATTTATTATATCGTCAATAACCATGCTTTGTATAGAAATCTATTGAGAAAGTGGATTTAATATACTTTACCTTGGGGTGTGCAAATTCTCCTACAGAGTTATCTCTTAAGACCTCTATTAAGAATAGTATTTTTTTATTTTGGAGTCAGCCAATCATATTAACAATAGAAGTGATGAAACAATAATTAGAGATGTCGTATTTAAAAAATAATAATCAGTTGAGGTGATGTTACACTATTTCAGTAGACGAGATAGCAATTGATCCTGAGAATATAGAGGCCATTAGAGAATATCCAACACCCATAAATTTTATAGAGGTCATATCATTCATAGGTCTTTCAAGGTATTACCAAATATTTATAAAATATTTTTCAAATATTGCAATCCCCATCACTTCTTTACAAATGAAGGGAGTGAAATTTGAATGGAATTCTAAATGTGAAAAAAGATTTCAGCAATTAAAAGACATTTTCACTAGTGCACCAATATTGAATATTGCAGACATGGATGAACATTTTTTGGTGTGCATATATGCATGCAAGGAAGAACTCGGTGGAGTCCTCACACAAAAGTATCATGTGGTATGCTATGAGTCCCAAAAATTAAAAGAGCATGAGAGGAATTATGCTACCCATGATCTAGAATTAGAATCCATTATTCATGCATTGAAAATGTGGAGACATTATGTCATGGGGAGAAAGTTTGAGCTAAGGACAAACCACTATGGTATGAAACATTTGTTTTGTCAGACCACATTAAATTCCAGACAAACTACATGGCTTGAATTTCTTAGTGAGTATGAATTTGAAATCAAACACATCAAAGGCAAAGAAAAGTAGGTGGTCGATACACTTATCAGAAGATCACATGAGATGCATGCTACAACCATTAGCATGTATAGGATTGATATAAAAGATAAAGTTAGTGAAGAAACAAACTCAGAAGAGCACATTTATGATATTATGGTAGCCGTGGGAGGTATTAACCTCTACGTGTAACCTTTGACAAGACTATAATATTTTGGGAAGCAAGAGAAACCCTAAAACGTTGCATAATAACCCTAGAAGACAAGTCGACTCAAGATAATAATTAATATTTAGTAATTAGCCTCCAGGAAGAGGATTTGACACATTTAGGTGAGTTGGAGAGGTATAAATAGAGGGTGCTAGAGCTCATTTGTACCCACTCACTCTCACGACTGCATAAGGACAAGTGGTGCGCATGACTAGAGGAGAGTTGCAACTAGTGCAGTATTGACCTGGTCTTTGGTTATGGTTTTGACTTTCTTCCTTATTTATGGTTTGGAATTTCTTCTTGGTACACTAGCTTTGGAGATAAGTACGCTACCTTGGTTGGCTATTGGTTCTAGAGTTTACTTCCAGAATTATACTTGTCTTTCAAGGTTTAGGTGCTCAAGGGTGGCCTTTGTGCATATGGTTGGGTGACAATATTGAGATATTGTCTACGGTGAAATGAGAATACCTATTATTTCTAACAGGTTATGGGCCCACACTTTCTTCGGATATTCTAGCCACTGGAAGGTAGATTGGGAGGATTTGCTTAGTTGCAATCAGAGTTTTGTTGCAGCAACGAAACCTGTTAAGCCATAATATTGTCTCATTACCCCTTAATTGGGGCATATTACATTAGTAATGTTATTTTATTTATGTTGGATTTATTCCATTAGTTGTAATTATACCTCCTAGTCTCCTATATATACCAAGGAGACATTTTCATTTGGAATCATCTTGTACTTGAACATTTAAGTGGGGTAAAGGAGGTTACCCCCTCGAAGAGGCTTATTATCTGAAATTATCTCTTTTTCAAGGCATTGTGTACTTTTTCTGAGGTTTTTCTATGCTATATTGATATTTGGTTCTTAACATATGGTATCAGAGCTGAAAGTCTTAGGGTTTCACTGCTACATATGAGACACCTTGGAATTTTGTCTATAACTTGTTTTCTAAAATGTTTCAGAAGGAACGACTTGGATGATATTTATTATATGAATCAAGGTACGTTGGTTTAAAATTTCATCTCCTGAGGCCTTATACTTTTGGAGATACAACCTGTACAAGATAGGGTTCTGGAATCATCCTGAACTGAGTCATTGCGGAATTTTCTTTATAAAACAATTTATGTAATGTTTCAGACCCTGAAATCTAGAGGATATTCACAGAAATGAGTAAGGAATCTTTGGTAAAAATTTCAGCTTCTGGGTCATCTTAAATTTGTAGATACACCCTTTGTAAGATAGGGTATCCTACTAGTGCTATTGACTAGTCTCAAGAAGGTGTTCCAGGTAAAACAATCATAACTTATTCATAGAGTATACAAATTGAGTGGAACTAATTTCATTGGATCGTGGACAGTCTGTAGTATTTCTCGCATGCGTTTCAAAATTTTATATCAATTATTTTATGCGGGGCATGCTATACAAGTGAGATATTTTGGAAAGGCCAAAAAGCAACAAGTTGTGGGGAAGTTACCGTAAATTCCACTTGGAACATCCAATTTTGATCAGGCCTATGGCATTTCAGAGAAGAAAGATCAAAGAACTACATAAAATAAATTTTCATACCAAGAAGGGCCGAAACTTGGGAGATACAACAGAATAAAGATTATCTAGCAGAACCACCTAAAAATCAAGGTTCAAAAGTGATACTTGGCCAACATGCCTCCCAAAAAGGAAACTTCTACACCAAATAAGCCTCCGGACAATCCTACTTGGACTCTTGATGAAGGTGAAGAAATGCATAGGGACATACATGATTTACAAAATAAGATAGTAACAAAATATGAACTACAAGAGATGGAAGCTAAGTTGGAGGAAAAGATGGATGGTTTAAAAGAGGATATCATGGAAGTATTGAAAATTTTTATAACAAAGAAGACACCTGAAAGTTAAAATGCATCCCATGAAATTCATGATGAGGACACAAGGAAGGTGAATCAAGAATGGAGAAACTCCAACTTTGGGTTGAAGACCAACCACGTTCATAAGATCGATATGAGGAAGTTTGATGGCAAGACCCAATCACATGGATACTTCAGATGGAGCAATTCTTTGATCTACATAATGTGCCAGATAATCAAAAGGTACGAATTGCTTCTTTATATTTAGAACGTAATCAATTTGTATGGTATCGATGGATTTTTTCTCACAAATCACTCGTCACTTGGACAATTTTCACGGAAGAAATGATAGCACACTATGAGGATACAAGGAGAAATACCTTCTTT
>JZKD02S0181374.1:333301-351308 GCA_000966675.3 Picea glauca
TAAAAGGAGGTTGCCCCCTCGAAGAGGCTTATTATCTGAAATTCTCTCTTTTTCAAGGCGTTGAGTACTTTTTCTAAGGATTTTCTATGCTATATTGATATTTGGTTCTTAACATTTTGGGGTTTTTTTTATAAATTTGCTAGCAAGGAAGGGGAGGGGCACTTAGGGCTATGAAGTCAAAATTCTGAAAAAGAATGAAAAAATTGACTGGCTAGTAGAAATATCCATAGGATAAAGGCTAAATGAGGTGATGAATCTGAGTTATAAATTGAAGTTTGCAGAGTGTAAGAAAAAACAAAAAACAAGTAACTGCAATAGAGAATTTACGAAATGAATTATGAATTAGTTATGAAGAACTTAAAACATTTTAAGTTGCTTAAGCCAAGAGCATCACAAGATGAATTCTGGATTTTAAAATATCCAAATCTAAATAGAATATGGTGTAAATGGAATTAAAGAACACTAGAAATACATACAATGAGATAAGACAAAACTCATATCACCACCATTAGAATATTTTCATCAAGACCTTCTGCATATGTATTCAATTCATCTCCAGAAAATTACAATTTAGTTCATAACAAATAATGAGGCGCCCTTGCACTTCTGCCAACATTAATACATTTGGAACTTTTAATATTTATACAATTTGAGTTCCTTCAATTTGAAACCGATTACAATAGCTGAATTGAAACATTTCATCTTCTAAAACTGATTACAAGATGAAACTAAATTGTTTCAGCTTGTAAAATTGATTACTTTCTCTTCCTATGAATTCTTCTCAGCGCACCAACCTATGAATTCATGGAAAGGGAAAGAACCCTTGAAAATGTAAGGGACTACAATGGTCTGGATTGCATCAAGGAAGGGTGTTTTCGTCCCTACATTATCGTTCAGGTTAGCTCTGGATACAGAGATGGGAGAAATGGTGATTTCAGTGTCAAAGACATCTGAACATTTATCAATTAGGTATTATTCATTTGACATGGGGTCTTGCTCTGCTACTGACATAATGAAAGGGTCCATGGTGGCGATGGAAAATACCTATAAATGAGTGGAAAAGGCGTGAGTTTGGTCATGCTGTTGAGCTTCAGTTTGAATTGAGTGGTCGTGCCAACTTTCAACGTTCTAGTTATTTCAAAATAATAAAATAACAACGAGTTCCCCCTTTACATACTTTTCTGATTTCAGGGGTGAGGGGGAGTGGTTTGGGGAAACCCGCTTATCGCCCCGAAATGCACTCAGTGGTACCACATGGTTCTGAATCGAAACCATGGTTTACTTTTAGGCTTCCTTTCGGGAATTATCCTCCGTGCAAGTTCTCCCCCCAAAACGATCTCTGACCATTGATCTGTAGCACCGGCGATCTGTGACTAGTCGGGTCCCATCAACTATGCACCACCACTAGATTTAGCCTTCTCCCACTGGATTTGGCCATGTCCTCCATTTTATCACGCCTCCACATTATTTTATCACCTTGCTAAGTTTTGAAAACCATATCTCCCACAAAAATTTGTTATGGTGATAACATGGGCTCCAACTGGGGATGATATCCTCCCTGTGAGGTAGAAAAGAATGAAAGACCGAGTGCCTACCCATTGGGCTATGATTTATTCCTACAACTGAATTTACAAACATTTATTTAGAAAACTCAAAATATACTCAACATAACTCAGGGCCTTCACCTCGGGCTTCAGTTCTGCTGATTTAGTTTCAACTGCTTCAACTAAAAAAACAAAATGATTATATACAATGAATGGAAAGGGTGATGGTTCCCTTAAATGATATCGTGTTTGAGGAACTTACCATTCATAGGTCCTCTTCCAATGATGTCTCCATTACTTTCCTATATCAGATAAGCATTATTCCCATGGTACACCACGTGTTTGAAAGGTACCAACCATAAATGGTCAAATTTCCCATGCATTCCCTTGTCTTCATTTCTGGCATCCCATCTAAATACCAAGTCTCCCACTTTGAAATCATCCTCCTTGGTATGCATGTCAAAAACCTTTTAATCTTGTCTTGGTTCAGCTGAGCATTGTTAAAGGATTTTTCTCTTATCTGTTGGACATAGATTAGTTCATCATTTCTTCTTTGAGTGGCATCTACTTCAGCATCCTGTTCCTGCAATAACCTCATCACTGGAAACCCCAAAGTAGTAGGAAAAATATCCTCTATACCATAAACAATCTGGAAGGGTGAAGTGGTAATAGATATTTTTGGAGTGATTCTGTCAACCCATAGTGCATGGATGAGATTTTTGTGGCAATCTTTCTTGTTATCTTGCAACATCTTTTTGATGATTCTGGTTAAGCTCTTGTTGGATGACTTAACCAAACCATTACCTTGAGGGTAATAAGGTGTGGAGTGGCCAACAGTTATAATTTAGTCCCTGCAAAAATTCTCCATATTTTTAGACTTAAATGATTTTGCATTGTCTGTAATGATCTTGACTGGACACCCAAACCTATACAAGATATTGTCTTCCAAAAACTAGATGATAATAACATCTGTGGCTTGATTGGTGGGAACTACTTTGAGTCACTTAGTGAAGTAATCTTTGATTGTCAGAATCCACTTGTTCTGAGATGGGGATTGTGGATGAATCTCTCCTATGAAATCAAGGACCCATTGTCTGAAAGGTTATTCAACAGAGATGGGCTTCAAGGGAAAAGGCTGCAATTTTCTCTTCCCATAAAAAATTTGGCACTCATGACATTTTCAAACTTCTTTGTAGACATCAGAAAAAATGCTAGCCCAATAGAACCCAACCCTCAATATCTTGTGCATATTAGTTTTCCAATAATGGTTTCCTCTAGAGTCACCCTTATGGAATTATCTGATGTTTCTCTCTGCCTCTTCCTACGGTAAATATCTCAACAAGATTCCCCCTGGATCCTTCCAATATAGAGCTTGATTTACAATACAAAACTTTGTTTCTTTCAGTTTTAAGAACCTGGCCTTGGTTTTACTCAATTCAGGAGGAGCCTGCAAATTTATTAGCACATAAATGATATTTTCATACCATGGAGAGTCAAGAAATATTTGGGATATCTAGAGGGCACTTTCTCCTTCTAAATCTGTTGACAAGTTGACAATGAAATTTATTCCCGGGAGCTCACAATTTGCCTGTGCCATCAGCTTGGCAAGTCCTTGTCCCTTGATCAACTTTGTAGGTTTTATATCAAGGTCATATTCCAACAATACAACTATCCACTTTCCCCTTTTTCCCTTAGGGTCAGGATGATTGAAAATTTCTTTCACAGAACTGTTGGGCACATAAGCAATGGTATGAAAATGCAGGATGTAGACTCTAAACTCCTTTAGGGCCTTGACTAGTGCATATGCTTGCTTTTACATGATATCATACTTCAATGGGGCATCCCTCAATGTCCTTCTATAGTATGTTATAGGCTTCTCAAAAATTTTCTCATCCTTATGTAGTAATACACCATTAATGGTGTGCTCTGAGGTAAAAGAGAACAATATAAAGTCTTTTCAAAGTTAGGAATAGCCAGAACTGGGGCCTTTGCCGATGCCACTTTAATGTATTCAAAGGACTTTATGTCTTCTGGGGTCCAATTGATCTCATTTCCTTTCTTGAGCATGTTAGTGATGTACTTTATGATTTCAGTCAGGTTAGGGATGAATCTTCTCAGAAAATTCACTTTCCCCATGAGAAATTGCACTTCCCTTTTGCTTCTGGATATGCCAATTTTTAAGATCCCCTCAACTATGTTGGGATCCATCTTTATCCCTTCTTTTGAAATAATGTGACCCAGTAGGTTCCCTTATTCCATGCCAAAATTCACTTTCTTGGGGTTCAATGAAATGCCAAAATTTTTGCACTTCTGAAAAGACCTTCTTAAATGCTTGAGGTGTTCTTCATCAGAAACTGAGTACACAATGATATTATCTAGGTAGATAACAATGAATCTGTCTTTCTCACTGGAAAAAGATATTTCCATATCTCTTTGAAATGCTTCCCCTACATTCATGAGCCCAAAATGCATCTTGGCATACATGAATGTGCCCCATGGTGTTGTGAATATTGTCTTTTCCTGATCATCAGGGTTCACCATGATCTAATTGTACATAGAGAAACCATCCAAAATTGACATTTTTTGAGAACATACCACTTTCTGTAGAATGTGGTCCATTTTAAGTAGTGGGTAGTTATCTTTGAGAGACACCCTGTTCTGATTTCTGAAGTCCACACACAATCTGATCTCCCCACTTTTCTTTCTGACAGGCACCAAATTTTCCACCCATTTGGAAAACCTCAAAGATACTATGATCTTGGCTTCAAACAACTTATTTATCTCTTTCTCAAACAAGTAAAGTAGCAAAGGATTTATTCTTATTAGTTTCTATTTGAAAGGTTTATGATCTTCTTTGATTGGGATCATATGTTGAATTACCTTCGTGTCATAAACTTTCATATCTTCATAGATACAAGAAAAAACATCAGGGAATTCTTTCATCAAATTGATATACGTCTTCTTGACTTCTGGGCTGAGTGTTTTGGATAGATTAATGATCTTGGGATCTTTCTGAGTCCCAATGTTGCAATCTTCAACCTCCTCTTCATTTACTGTAATCTTTGGACTCCTTGCCACATCATTGTTATTGAAGAGTTTGTCCAATGGGACCATGCCCTTGGGAATTATGTTACTTTTCAACTGCAGTATATCTCTACCAACAATCTGATTTTTGAAGTAACAATCATTTGTGAACATAGATGCATCCACCTCTTCATCACAATATTCTCCATTAATATTCCAATTCTCAAATCCATCTTCCATTTTGAGGAAACTTTATATTTGTTTATCATCTTCAAAAACCTGCCAATACTTAATATTATCAGGCATTTTTGGTTTGTGTTTGATCTCAAATTCATATCCCCTACTAGGAAAGACTCAAATTTTGAAAACTAAAGTTGAAGTGGCAAGGGCATCAACAATCTAATCCTGACTCCTTGGAATTGTTGAAAGGCTATATTATGAAAATTCTTCAAGCAGGTCAAGCACTGTATTCTTGTATTCTCTTAATCTGGGGTTCTTTGCTTGAGATATTCCCTTCACCCGATTTATGATCAACTCATAATCCCCATGAACAACTATCTTCTTAGCACCCATTTCTTTTAAAGCCTTCAATCCTAACACCAATGCCTCATATTCAGCCATGTTGTTTCTGCAATCAAAAGCCAGATTATAAGAGAACAATTTTGTAGCCAATCTGGGGGGTTAATCAACACACCAAATCCTTCCCCCTCTCTATTAACAGCTCCATCAAACCTCATGCTCCACATATCATTTTATGCACTGTCATGTTTCTCTGAAAAATTCTCAATCTGCTAATCAGATTTATCTTTGACAACCATATCAATCTCTAGCCCTTTCTCTTCAAAACACAGATCATTGAAGAAAATGGAAGACCCCAACTCAGTCTCCACATAGTAGATGGGATGGTTACTTGAAAGTGACTTGTTATTGACCATGTATTTGAGAAAAACCTCTATGTACAATCTCCTATATTGACCAAATACAGGGATGGTGGCGTATGACATATCCATCTGGAGAGTTCCCTTCAACTTTGCAGCCCATGACCTAAATAACAACATGCCAAACTTAAGAGGGATATCAACAACCACTACATCCATGACCATATTCTTTGCTGGGATTTGAGACAAGGATATGACTAGATATTTGATTATGCATAAGGACTTCACCTTCCTTGAATCAAAGGAGAAAAGATCTTTGTAAGGTCTTGTGATGTCAAGGCCCAATTGGTTCATGACCACCTTGGGCATCAAGTTATGAGATGCTCTTGAATCTAACACGACATTGTGCAGAGTCATATCATGGATCTTTAGGCTGACATAGAAAGGGGGGACCTCTTTAGCATCACTATTTTCATCCACAAATGGGCCAAATAAGATGACATGATGATCGTCTTGTATGTTCAAAGTGTCAGAAAGTTTGTTCCGTCTTAAGCATCTTTATGATTTGATTTCTATATTCGTTGTTTTTTATCAATTCATTGAATGGTACAAGGATTTTAATCTTGGCCATATCACTTTCAAAATTAAAGGAGGGTGAGGTTTTCTCTACCTCTTTGGTTATTGTCTCCTTTCTTGTTTCAGGTACTTTTTTCTGGTATTCTTCCATCTGCTTTCCTTTGTCCACAACATTTTTCGCAACAGAGTCCTTTTTGGGCTGACTTGAAGAAGGTATGTTATTCTGAGCTTCTTTGGTAGGGTTTCCCTTTGGATTATTTCCCTTTGGGGGTTTTCCCTCTAGGGGGTTTGCAAGCACTTACTGATTTTGAAGATTATATTGTCTCTGGAATTGCATGATGGCATTCTGAAACCCTGTTTGGTAATCTTCTCTTTCTACTGACAACCTCTACTCATTTTCCTACATGAATATTTCATTAGCATCCATGAATTGGTCATGTTCTTCTTGAGTCAAAAATACCTCTGTCTCATCATCATCACAACAATGCATGTTGTCTTCAAAATTGTCATCATAATTATGATTTACATAATTATTTTGAAAAGGAGGTCTTATTTGTTGACCCCCCTGATTCCTTTCATCTCTTTGTCTGATTTGTGGGACTTCTAGTCTTCTCTGATTTATGGGTGGGACATCATCATGTTCTCTAGTGGTAGGATTATTATCTAAAGGAATTATTTCCATCATTTTTTCCATATTTTTCATCATTTTTTCAAACCTTTCTTCTGATGTTTTTGAGGTTGAAGGTTGTGCCTTCTCTTGAACATTGTTCATATCTCTGCCAGAGTTGGATTTGATCTTTCCTGAGGCCATTAGGTTCACTTATAATTCTATTGGATCGTTCATCATGTCATATAATGAGGTAGAAATTCATTCCCTCAACAACAAAGCAAAATCACTTTAAAAGGAATCAACATATCTGAGTTGAGAAGCTTTAGGGGGGCCTTTACCTCAGTAGGAATTAAATTATAGACCTTCACAAATATAGCTAAAAACTCTTGCACAGTTTCATTAGGTGACCTCCTCATGTTGTTATACTGAGTTAACAATTGAAGGGCGGTTTTCTTGTCTCCCCATTTTCCAAGGAAATTGGTTTCAAAGGCTTCAAAATTTATGATATTGGTTGTTGGGAGAGCTCTGAACCACTTTTTGACTTCTCCTGCAAGACTTTCTGCAAACAACCTCATTTTTTAATCCTCAAAATATACTTCTTTTAAGTCTATAAAATCATTGAACAAGTCTATATGCTTCTGGGCTGACACACTGCCTTCAACATCATACAACTTAATCCTTAGATTATATTCCTGGGGCAAATCATGTAACTGAGAAGGCAATAGAAGAGGGGAAAACCTAGCTTCCATGGTTGTTGTGAGGACTTGAAGTGGCTATTGGTTTTGAGTATGGGTCACAATATGTTTGGTAGAGGCAGCTAAAATTAAATCTTGGAACCTTTTTTCATCAAAGATGACCTCGTTCAAACAAGATTTAGATTTAGTTCTGAACAGAGTTTTCTCAAATTTCACATAAAACTCAAGATCTTCGATGCTTGTTACTCCATATTTGGGAAAGGATGTATATATGTATAAACACAAAGTTAGGCTTATTGGCCTTTCTTTTATTTTGTGTACAAGTTTCTTAGGATCAGACACAGGGATTGCAACTTCTGGGTCTGGGTTTCTCTTGGTGTGAATTCTCTTGGGAGTCAGGATTTCTAGCTCAAACTAGTTTGTGCTACTAGTCTCTTGGTAATGGAGTCGTCAGGGTAAAAATAGTCTCATCCAATAAGGTGTTTGATTCACTATCACCCTCAGGAATCAAATTTGAAGCTTTAAGTCATTCTTTTCCCATGGAAATTTCACTTTCGATCCTCGACAACGGTGCCAGAATGTTATCACTCTGTAAATTTGTTCAGCTGATAAACAAACAACAGAGGTAACCTACAAACCAACTTTAGCATTGGGTACTAGCCTACTTAGCTCAGAGAGGGCTCTCTCATGTCACTTGGTGTTTGTTTGGCAACTCAATGGCTAGGTTTAGTTTTTTGGGGGGTGTTTTTTATAAATTTACTAGCAAGGAAGGGGAGGGGCACTTAGGGCTATGGAGTCAAAATTATGAAAATGAATGAAAACATTGAATGGATAGTAAAAATATCCATAGGATAAAGGATAAATGAGGCAATGAATCTGAGTTATAAATTGAAGTTTGCAAAGTGTAAGAAGAAACAGAAAACAAGTAACTGTATCAGAGCATTTATGAAATGAATTATGAATTAGTTATGAATAACTTAACATAGTTTAGATTGCTTAAGCCAAGAGCATCACAAGATGAATTATGGATTTTAAAATATCCAAATTTAAACAGAAGACGGTGTAAATGGAGTTAAAGAATACCGAAAATACATACAATGAGAGAAGACAAAACTCATATCATGACCATTAGAATATTTTCATAGAGACTTAAAAAGTTTCTGCATATGTATTCAATTCAGCTCCAGAAAATTACAATTAAGTTCAGAACAACTAATGAGGTTCATTTTCACTTCTGCCAACATTAATACATTTGGAACTTCTAATATTTATACAATTTGAGCTCCTTCAATTTGAAACCGATTATAATAGCTGAATTGAAACATTTCAGCTTCTAAAATTGATTACAATAATTACAACATGACAGTTTCGGTATGGGAACCGATTACAATGATTAATAAAAAACGTTTCATAAACCAATTGATGATTCATATGACTCTTCATCTTCTTCCTTTTCCATTTGTCCTATTTTTATGCTCTGTCAGATATACCACTTTGGTGACACTTGGGCGTCATCTGTTGGTTCGTAGAAAAATACACTTTGTTTTACCCAACCGCACTATCTCTTTCCACTGCAAGTCATAAGGTATATTGTAGTCCATAATTTCTTTAATTAGGATCTCTAGGTCAATCTAAGAGGCATACGCCATGACTAGAAATCCAATCTTCATTGTCTTGAACAGATTCAAGATCTCAAAATTTGTGATCAAATATTCCACCAAGGTTGCTCCTTTCATGTTTTCCTCTAGGCTCTCAAACTTGGAGTGATCCATTCTGCATTGGGTGAGGCAAGAGTTATATTCCTCCTAATCATACAATGTTCCTTTGCCATCCCAAAATGGTGGGAGGCCTTTGATGAAAAAATCTTCAAACAAATCTTTGAATTCATGTATACTCTGCTCCATCTGTATGGCCTTGGTTTGGACTGATTTTAGCAGGTTATGCTTGGAAATGACCCTCCTGGCCCAGATGATCAATGTATTCCTATATTTGACCCCAATAGTCTGAAGTTCTATAGTGGGGATGGAATTTAGCAGGTTTATGGAATTTTGGGTCCACTCTGATGGTTTCTTTTCCAGGGCCTCATTTACAACAGTGCACCTGCTTCTAGCTGTGATGGCCATGCTATCTTTGTCATTGATAAAGTTCAAGTACACCCTGAACTTAGTAGATTCATAAAAAATGGAATCCCAGATGAAGTGTTTGGATCCCTGCAATAGTCCTTTGCCTCTCAACCTTGTTTTCAACTTGTCTACTCTTTCCTGCAAATCATGATTCTCCTTTTGGAACTGAGCCTTTCTCTATATCTCCCTTTAGACCTTTGATTTCTCCTACCTTCAGGCTAACCTGGGACACAGCCTGGAGAAGTCCTTCGGTGCTTGGCCCAGCTTCTATAGTATAAGGTACAACTACAACCATTTTTGGTACTTATGTTTGTCCTTGTGACCAATTCCTTTTTTCTTTCTCCAGCTATAAAACCTTGGCCTTTTAACTCAATGCGTCTTGTTGAAATGCCTCCTTCTCTTGTTCTAGAGCAACCAGTTTTGTTGTTTGTGGATTCTCTGTGGTAGAAATTTTTAATTTCTTCTTCAATATCTGAATCAAATTGTCTTTCTCTTTTAAGGAGGATTTCACTCCCTGAGGGCCTTCATATTCTAGCCTCTTGACCTGAGTTTTCCAAGCTCTGTTGGATTCTTTTTCTTGCCTCAACTTCCCTTCCAACTTAATTGCATAAGTTGACATCTTTGAATTCTTTAGGATTAGACCCAATTAATCTAAATACAACATGTCACTGGTATTCCTATGGAATTTCACTTTGTCTAGAGAACTGATGTTTTCATATTTTAACTTGATCTCAGATACTTTATCCTCATCTGCAACTGCTATATTGAATGTTTTCTTCTCTACATCTCTCACTGTGAACAAAGAAGACTTATGCTAAGATATCTTCTCTACTTCATGGATTAACTCCCTCATTTCATTCATAGCCAAGTTTCCTTTCATAGAATATTACTTTGCCATATCTTCTTTAGATTGATAGGATGCTCCAAATGCCTTATCAAAGATGTGATTTTTGCTTCTAAAAGTCCTTGAGCTACCTCGACTTTGGGGCTTTCTTCCTTTCCCAACTTCTACATTGTTGATTCCACTCTCCACCATATCCATGTTTACATGTTCTTTAGGATCTTCCTCCTCTAGTTCCACTCTCGGTGTGGATTGCATGATCTTCATATTTTTAGGGGAAGTCTATTGACTACAGGTGCCCAGGGCATCTGAACTGCTCGTTTTGTTGTAAACATTCACTTTGGGGAATTTAACTATTAGCTTCTGAGGATTTTGTTGTGTTTGAATCTATTGTAGGGTTTCCTCCACTTGTTTTGTTTTACTTGGTTGCAAGATTGCTTCCATATCAGCACAAAGATCTAGATTTTCCAATTTGTCAAAACCCTCAACATGTTCATGATCATAGGGGGATTGTTTGTTTATCAGTCTTATCTTGGATATGATCTGATGTGGATCATATCTTCTTCCATGTAGTTGTGCAAATCCAAACTCCTTGATATTTGCTTGGACCTTAGATAAGCATGATCTTGTCTTGACAATGAAGGGTCCAATGATGAAAGGGAATTTGAGGTTGGATGCGTTGTGTAGTTTTAGGAAGTGCTTTGTCTCTGATAAGATTCTTTCCCTGATGAACTCTAGGGAAAAGACTCTGGGTGTCAGAAAAATAGGCAGAAGATAAGGGGATTCATGAAAACCATAAACCCATATCATTGTTGAATGCATGAACAACACCCAATCCCCTACTCTATTTTTTGGATTTGGTTGTAAATAACTCCTCATGTCATCTAGGACTCTTGGCAGGTTGGTGTTGAAAATCACGTTGTAGACCCTGGACATGACCTTGTTGATAAAAATGAGCATTGTGATTCTTTTAAATTTAGTTGATATGAATGATGCTTCAGGGAACTCTCTCTTGTTTGTCTCCAGGAAAATCTTCAGCAAGTATGTATAATATCTGAAATGTCCTAGTGACTAAAAATTCACTAGTTTCTTGTGGATATTGTCAGCTATGAATTTATCGAAGCTGATGCAAACCGACTGGCTGGACTCTGACTAGAAAAATGCCAACACAAAACCTAACATGACCTCGACCACATACTTGTCATTATCTAGAGCTAAAATCTAACTCAATATGGAACATACCCATTGGACTTCAATAACCATGATATTTATGCTCATTGGCAGGGACAAACCTTTGGAAAAATGCTCTGGTTTGACAATTGTTCGCAAAAATAGGTCTCTGACTTCTAGGGGATATTCTCTATAAACCATGATTAGATTTTATTCGTCAAATGGTTTAGACGTTGTGGAAAGGGACTCTAGTATGTCGAGGGAACTTTGACCTCAGACCCTTGTTTATTTAAGAAAACTTTCTCTTTCTATGAATATTTCTCAGTGCACCATCCTATGAATTCAGGGAAAGGGAACACAACCTCAACAACGTAAGGGACTATAGTGGCTTGGACTACTTCAAGGAAGGGTGTCTACTTCCCTACATTGTCAAACATGTTAGCTCTGGATACAGATATAGGAAAAATGGTGATTTCAGTGTCGAACACATATGAATATCTATCAATTAGGGCTTCTTCATTTGACATGGGGTCTTTCTCTGCTACCGACATAATGCCAGGGTCCATGATGGTGATGGAAAATACCTATAAATGAGCGGAAAAAGTGTGAGATTGGTCGTGATGTTGAGCTTCAGTTTGAATGGATTGGTCATGCCAACTTTCAACGTTCCAGTTATTTGAAAAATAATAAAATAACGATGGGTTCCCCCTTTATATACTTTTCTGATTTTGGGGGTGAGGGGAAGTGGTTTAGGGAAACCCACTTATCGCCCCAAAATGCACCCGGTGGTGCCACACAGTCCCAAACTTAAACCATGGTTCTCTTTTCAGCCTGCTTTAGAGAATTAGCCTCCATGCAAGTTCTCCCCCTGAAACAATCTTCGACCGTTGATCTGTAGCGCCCGCGATCTCCAACCTATCGGGTCCCATCAACTTCGCACTACTGCTAGATTTAGCCTTCTCCCGCTAGATTTGGCCATGTCCTCCAATTTATCATGCCTCCACATTAGTTTAGCACCTTGTAAAGTTTTGAAAACTAGATCTCCCACATAAATTTGTTATGGTGATAACATGAGAGAAGTATGCTACCTTGGTTGGCTATTGGTTCTAGGGTTTACTTCTGAAATTATTCTTGTCTGTCAAGGTTAAGGTGCTCAGGGGTGGCCTTTGTTCGTATGGTTGGGTGAAAATATTGAGATATTGTCTACAGTTAAATAAGCACACCTATTATTTCTAACACACATGAGATGCATGCTACAACCATTATCATGTATAAGACTGATATAAAATATAAATTTACTGAAGAAACAAATTTAGATCAACACTACCTAAAAATAAAAAAAACATTACAACAAGACAATTTACAACAAAAAAATAAATATTATGAGTTGCAAGAGGATGGAATCCTCATGTACAGAGGAAAAGTATACATGTTGAATTATAATCAGATAATACATTAATGAAAGAAATGCACAATATACCCTATGTTGGGCACCCAGGATATCATAAATCAATTGCAGTTGTAAGAAGCCAATACTTTTGGCCAAGAATGAAGAAGGAAGTGGATAATTATATACCTAGGTGTCTATAGTGAAAAAAAGTGAAGACTAAAATAGAAATCCATCTGGACTATTTCAACCATTGCCTATTCTAGAATGGTAGTGGGAAGTTGTGACAATAGATTTTATTACCAAGCTACCCAGAAAGGTGAAGCAACATGATTCCATCATTGTAGTGGTGGATAAATTGACTAAGGTTGAACTTTTTATTCCAGTGAATACTAGAAAAAAGGCAAGAAATATTGTAGAGATATATATGAAATAAGTTTCTAGCCTACATGGAGTGCCCAAGGCAATTGTTTCAGACAAAGATCCAAAATTTACATCCAATTTTTGGAAAGGTTTGTTCAAAGGATTTGGGACAAATTTAAATATTTGTACAACATATCACCTAAAATCAAATGGGAAAATAGAGAGGACTAACATTATAATTGAAGACATTTTCAGAATGTATGTAATGGACCATCCATCCAAGTGGGAAGACTATATTGATTTAGTTGAATTTGATTACAATAATGGGTACCATGCATCATTAAAAATGAGCCCATTCTAAGCCTTGTGTGGTAGGAACTATAACACACTAGTGAGTTGGGATAACCCAATAGGAAAAGTTGTTAATGGGCCATATTTGTTGAAGGAAACAAAATAGAAAATGGAAAAAATCAAGAAGAATTTAAATGTTTCCTAGCACGTGCAAAAAATTTATGTAAACAAGAACAAATTTTTAACATATTTTAAAGTGGGAGAATGTGTATTTTTAAAAGTTAAAGTGAAGAGAAGTTTGCTAAGATTAGGAAGTTTCCCAAAGTTAGTAGAAAGATACTATGGGCCTTTTTAAATCTTAGAGAATATAGGATCGATTTCATACATGCTAGAGTTCCCTACATCCATGAGAGTGCATAATATATTTCATGTGTCCTTATTAAAGAAATATGTGCATGACCCTAACCACATAATTGATTGGATTGTGATCTAGGTGGAACACAAAGTATATTTCTAGGTGAAATTAGTGTGCATCCTAGACCAAAAATTCAAAGTGCTCAGGAAAGAACCAATTGGCCTAGTAAAGATGTAATGAACCTACTATGGTCCTGAAGATGCTAAATGGGAGCACAAGAAAAGCATGTGGGAGGAGTACCCACAAATGTTTGACAATTTTGAAGAAAACAAAATATAAGAATGAAAGACTCCATTTTTGTGAAGTTAAAGTTCCGGAACCACATCTCAGATTCCTAGTAGACCTACATTGGGGGCACTAATAAAATAATGGTACAATGCAATGGACTAAGAGTGGTGAAGGGGGTGCATTCCTTTGATCGGTGGGTTGATATTAATAGGATATTATGTATGGAACTATTGTTGGAGTTGTATAAAAATTGCATAATTGTATTTCTTAGTAAATTATGATGTAAATTTGTGCATTTCTATTGACATAGTGTTGTGCACAGAGGACAATGCACAATTTTAGGGGAGGGGGAATGTAATGTCTCTTCTATAATCCTGGGTTTAATTAATTCTTAATGTAGATATGAATGTGGCTATGGCCAAGTGATGTAATATGCAAATTGTATTTTTGAATTTTAATAAATAAAATGTGATGCCAGTTGTTGGGGGGACATTGATAGAGATGGGGGTTGATTAATCCACAAGAGAGGAGGGGTCCAAAAAGAGGTTTTTATCCATGAGTTTAAATCCCAATCTTTTTCCCAATTTTAATGTTTTGAGTGAACCTTCAATTTTTCTATTGAGTGTTCCCAAAGCCAATCATTAAATGCATGTAAAAGGGTGGGTGTGAGGATTCACATCCTATAGTTATTGGGGGCATGAGGATGAAGTACAATCATCTTAGGGAAGAGTGTAATTCAAGAAAGCAAGCAACATGGAGGAAATTTATATGGCCAAGTGGGTAGAATTATATAGTCATGTTTGTGCATGAACATAAAAATAAGAGAATAGGGAAGAAGAGAATTGAAGCTAGAGAAACGATGGAGGAAGATTTCTAAAGCATTTTTGGAGCTGAAGAATGAAGAAGCAAATTGTCAGTCTTGCAAAAGAACCATTTTGTTAGGCCTGAAGAGTGGACTCCTATGTGAGTTGCACTGTAACAATAAGTGATTGTTGTTGTTTTAGTTGTAGTTTTCCTATTAGCGAGTTCTTCACATTAGTGATATTATTGGTTACCTATTCTATAGATACCCTGATAAATGAATGCGACACTCAATGGAATAAGAGTAGTGATGGGGTACATTCCTTGGGTTGGGCAGATTGAGAGGAAGATAGCTAGAGGAAATTCAAGATAGTTGTAGGAGAATGCTAGTGGGTTGTTAGATTATCTGAGCTATGAGTGGATAATGAGAGACACCCTATTTTGTGGATTTATAGCCCCAAATTGGGGGTGACTTTCTATTGATATTTGGAACAGAAAGTCTATGTTTGGGTGGAACGTCCATCTCAAGCAACTAGTTTCAAAATTATTTTAAATAGATAAGTTTTTATCTATTTGTTAGAGCCTTAATCTCCACCCTATAGGGATACAAGGGAATCCAGTAGAAGATGAAATACAAGACTCATATATAGCTTAGGATTTGGGTCATTTTTTAGGGTCATAGTGGGTCATACATGGGACAATAAGTGACTATTCACTAGTCATATATAGTGCAACCAACGACAACCTCTGTAAGCTTCTAGATTCATTGAGTTTAGAAGAGGAAAGTGAGGGATGAGTTGGTTCTTCGTGGCATGAGCCTTGGAACTCAGATAATTCGAGTATCCCTTAGTCTCCAAAAGAGATAGAAGCTATCTCAATCCTCTTCCAAGGATCTATATAAAGAAGAAAATTCTTGAGCACGGGGATGAAGAATCATTCATGGAGTTATGTTTTCTAAATAGAAAGAAGCTTCTCCATCTACATCAGTTGCAGTCTGGTTTCCTAGATTGGTTGAAGAGCTGAGGAGGATCAAAGAGAAAGGAGAAAAGAGGAATCCATCTACACCAAAGGTACGATAGCCTTAATGTGTTTCTTTCATTTCCAGTAATAGATAATTGGTTTTCCCTAAATATTTTTGTATCTAATTTTCCTAGATTGGTTGAAGTGTCGAGGAGGATAAAAGAGCAAGGAGCAAAGAGGAATCCATATACACCAAAGGTACGATACCCTTGATGTGTTTCTTTCATTTCCACTGATACATCATTGAATTTCCCCTAAATATGTTTGTATCTGATTTACAAATGTTTAGATTTGGTCTTGTAATGAATAGATAAACTTAGATCCAAATTAGATTATTGATTTCTAACACTATGAGATGAAGTATATTGGTGTTTGTTTGTTTCTTGTGTGAAGGGACAAAGTTTCGAGAACAAGAGATGGAACTCAAGATCTACAACAACCAGGATATACGAGGACAACCTTCATAAGTAAAGTATGCCACTCTCTCCCCTCTTGGAAAAAAAATGAATTATTTATTTAGATCTAGGGAAACCATTAGAATTCTAGCCCCATTGTATATCTAGGATCAATAGGTAGATCCTAGGGTGATCTTACTATCCACATGTGATATTTTCTCCATAACATTGTTGTTCTATGTTAGTTTATGAGCTAAATTGTTTCTTTTTTTCTGTGTATGTGAATGGTTTATATGTTGTTTTGTATGGGGTTAATTAGTTTCATTCATGTTAGTTTAACATGTTGTAGATGATTTTAAATTAATGGTGTAAGAAAATAGTTGAATCTATGTGTATTCTTGTAGCTGGTAAGCTACAAGATTAGTTATCAAAAAAATAAAAATTATGTGTATTCTTCATGGCAATGTTCCTCAGTAGAGTTGGGAGACATTACACCAAATCTTGAGATTACATTGTGTGCACAATGATCACTGAAGCAAGTCACCTAATAAAATTTTATTCAAAACAATTAGTAATATTGTTCATGATAAGTACTCAACTTATGAAACAGAATAATATGTCATTGTACAAGAACTTAAATAATGAAGACATTACTTCCATGGAAAAGAAATGGTCATTCATACAAACCAAAAAACTCTACAGTGCACTCCTTCATGGTCTAAGTTACAAACTACATGACAACTCAAGTGAACTAGTTACCTAACAAAATTTTAGTTCGTAATCAAGCATTGTGATGACAGACCCTTCTCTGAAGACTGTCTTACCCCAGGATATTCCTAGTGTGCTTGATTACCTACACACACTTCAAGGTTAAACTAAGGCTTGTTTAGTCACTCTAGACTCTTCTCCCACATGTGTCTGACCTAAGCTCTCCTTTATGCTTAGTCTATGATACTCATTAGCATTGATGCTCATTATACTCCCTTTAACTAAGCACATAAGAACCATTTCTTCAAAGTCTCTTGCAATACTACAACACCATAAACATAAGGGCTTAACCTACCTTTTCTCAGTGCCCGATTCTCAATGCATACAACTAGATATCATGACCTAGGGATATCGCATGAATATGAAACCCTTAACACGAGATTCTTTTCTCGGCTCTCTTTCACTATAACACCTCAACCTATGTTTGTGCTTTATCACATTGACATTAAATATTTAACACTAGATCATGTCTTATACCATACAACCGAGTAGTATGATCACCACCATATCGCAAATCCATAAAATACTTACTTCATATACCTTGGCACCTCGTCATTTGACACATAGGACCTCATCCCATGATCTAACCCCTATTGCAATAGAAAATTCCCATAGGATTATATATGCACTCTTGACCTGTTGGATTACTGAGAGGGGGGTGAATCAGTAATAACGTAATTATAATCCTTGTTCTTCAAATGTTATATCAATGTAAAATTATTATCCAATAATGAGAAGTAATAAATAAACAATCACACACATACATAGTACACTAGTGTTTTACGTGGAAACCCAAATTGGGAGAAAACCACAAAATGTTTTTTCTTATATGTCTTGAAGAATTACATTCATTGGAAGCACCAACTTCCTTTGTTTTC